>BLKR01015469.1:0-69527 GCA_011170035.1 Teleogryllus occipitalis
ATGGATAATAGAGCGAGTATGAAGACGCGAAATATGATTGATTAAAATAACAACCTTTTTTTCGTATCCTTTCTACAGTAACATTTTTCTCCACCAGACGATAATCATCCTCCCCTCCCCCTCGCTCTCTCTGTCTCTGCATCACCTTTCATTCCTCATCCCCCGCACCTCTTCGTCCTTTCTCTTTACTTTCGAAGCAGAAGCAGGCGGATGGTTTTCCTGATTGCCCGCCTTCTCTCTCTACCTTCTGCCTCGCTCTGCCTCACCCCCCCCTCGTTCCGGCTCTTCCGCTTCGTCCCGTCGCGTCCTGCCACGACCTGCTCCTCTCCGCCGACCCTGCCCCGTGTGTCCCTTCCCCTCCCCACCCTGCCCCTCTCGTTCTACTCTGCCCCGCATCGCCTCGCGCCCACCGCTTTGTCGCGCCGCCTATGCTGTTGGTAAATAGAGCGGGCGGCCGGCGCGCGCTGCGCCCAGAAATAGCCGCCGCCGCGCCGTGGTCGCCGCCGCCGCCGCCGCCGCCGCCGCCGCCGCCGCCGCCGCGGGGCAACCGGCGTAAACGCCCTCTGCTGACGTCAACGTGCGTGCTGGGCGGCCGCCAGCGGTTCTGGGGGCGCTTCCGCCCCTCCTCGCACGGCCACGCCCGTCTCACTCCGCCACACCACACTCCACACCACCACGCCACACCACCACATCCACACATCCACACCACCACACCACACCACCACATTCCACATCACCACACCTCGCCCCGCCCCGCCCCGCCCCACCCTGCCCAACCCTGCCCCACCCTGCCCCACCCTGCCCCACTCTGCCCCGTCCCTCCCCGCCCTTCCCCGCCAAGCCTTGCCCGCCATACTCCGATCCACCATATCCCACACCACCACACCTCGCCCTGTCCCATCCCGCCCGCCTCATTCCGGCCCACCACATCACCATATCCCACAACACCCCACCTCGCCCCGCCCCGTCCCCCCATTCCCTACCCGCCCTGTCCCGCCCCGCCCGCCACACTCCGCCGTTTTCAACACCACCACACCTCGCCCCGCCCGTCCCCGCCCCCCCCACACCACCACATCCCTCACCATTCCACCTCGCTCCGCCCCCCCCGTTCCGCCCCGCCTGCCTCACTCCGCCCCACCATATTCCCCACCCCACCTCACCTCGCTCCGCCCCTCCCCTCCTCACCCCACCCCGCCCGGCTCACTCCATCCCACCATATCCCACATCATCACACCTCGCCCCGCCCAGCTCCGCTCCGCTCCGTCCGATCCTCCCGACACGGCTCCATCCCACCCTGACATCACCCTACCTCACCCCACTCACTCTTCCTCCTCCGCCCCACCCCGCTCCCACATGCAGCGCTGCTGGGCGCGCTGCCGTCCAATGCGGATTGCGCACTCGCGCCGCAGGGATATTATGTGTCCTCTGCTTTGTATAGGAATGAGCAAGACACCGAAATCTTGAATACGGTTTCAGATTAGTTAGTGGGAATCGTTGCACTATTTCGTCATCAGATCATTCGAATTCTATACTTCCCAAAACAGCATTCTTTCTTCTGCGTTCTCTTCTTTACTTTTAACGCTTACATATTTGCACTTGTGAATGTTTTCTACGATTGAAACTTGTTAATCACCCACACCATTTATTTTATTTTCACTATAAAATGTAGAGGATTCATTATAGTAAATCTAATAGTCTGTCCCGGAATTTATTTTCTTAAAAATTGTTGTCTTGGTTGTGTACCTTACCTTGAAGCAATTTAAGATTTTTGTTTGGACGGTGAAGTGACCGAGACCTGGTTTAACGGAATTAACTACTTTGTTGATACAAGACCGTCATTTCTATCCCAATGAAGTAAATACGATACGGATAAAGAGTAGTATTTTATCTCAGTTCTTATTTTTACGATATGTTCAGCAGTATGTATTAAATGTTTTGCTGAACATTCAAGTCTTGTTCGTGACACATCTGTTTGAAAAATGGTTATTAGGATAAATATAATTACGAATAAATAAGGTAAAAGGAAAAGCAAGTCTAATGATCTGAGGAACGCAAAATTAAGTTCTGAATTTAAAATTGAAGAGCTAGAAGTGACGATTATGTGCAGATATGAGTATGTAAAGAGAAGAAGCCATCTCCGAACTGTATGAATTGTCAGAAAGACCCCGCCGTAAAGATACTAGCGATCTTGTTACGAATATCATGTCTGTTCTTTCTGTATCTTCACACTCAACGATCTTCGAAACTCCTCATGAAAGATTGGTTCCCGTATCTTCGGATGCGGTCAGTGTGAGATTAAAGATAAACCTTTTATGCTTTATTACTCTTTCCATTCAAAGTTATCATTAAAAACTATAATAATATTAATTTTATAAAAATGACACTAATGTATTTGCATAATATATTTGTTAAAAATCTTAAAATAAACCCCTTTCACCGTTGGATTTTAGGATTAGTTCCTTTGATTCATTGATCAAATGACGTACAGTTACAGACTTAAGACTATTCTTCTTGGTCACGAGGATTATTTGTTGGCCGTGTTAATACATCTAATGTCGTTCATAATGAATTTACATTATGACTTGCTTCACAGGATGATTACTATAACAGAAGTTTTCATATTTTCTCTTCTGTAGTATTACATTGCATTTCAATAAAGTAGTTCCACAAAAATGTTCCTGAATATTATTACACGCACCACCATTGTTGAGAACCGAAGATACTTTGCCATTTTAATGGCACTCTTCCCCATCCATTCCGATCAGCTCTGAACTCTTTGCATTTCTTTCGCCATGGCTGCTTTGAATTCAGTCGACGCCCGAATTTAAATGTGCTTTCTTTGAAGGTGCTTCCCTTTGGAGCTAACTTTACATTATAGACATGAAAGGAATGTTAATGTTGGGAAATCTTCAAGGAATGGACCCATTCAAGTTTTTAAATTGTAATGTGTTGACAGCTCTTTAATGATCTGAGTGAAAATTACATTGAACTTTTCCAAACTTTCGTTCATGTTGTAAAGTGATAGCAACTTTCTACGTGACCTTTCCTTCGCTTGTGGTTCTGAGAAGAACACGTCATCCAACTTACCGGGTGAGTTGGGGAGTTCCGAAAAGTTCACTTTGCGTCTGCTATGCATTTTTTATCGGGTTTCCCTAAGAATGTTTCTTTCACATGGTTCCCCAAAAATTCCGTGAAAATAGAGCAGAAGAAAGAAGAAAAGAAAAAGAAGCAAAAGATACGTCTGGGCATCGGGTGATTCATGTAGCCATTGTTCGTTAACTGCACGTCTGACCTACTTAACGGAGGTCGTAACTGCTAGCGTCGCCCTTAGGAAAGAGCACCGAAATCCACGGCGGAAAAGTTATCTGCGAACTTGCAGGCGCTTCCGCAAGGAAAAAGCGACTCCCCTCTCCTTCTCTCCGGCTCACTTCGCAGCATCCCGGCGCGGAGCACCGGAGACCCAGAAGTGGCCAGCGACCTCCCCCCCCCCCCCCCCCCCAGTGGGGTTGCCTTCTCCTCACCCCCTCCTCTCTCGCAAGAGACGCTCGCTCGCTCGCTCTCTCCGGCAAAGAACAGCGCCGCTTTAAACTCCGCGAAACTGCTACATTCTTGTAGAAGCAGCCGGCTGAATGTTGCCAACACAATAAGTCGCGGGACGCAAAACCTCTGCGCTTGCAGACTTTGTGCTGTGAAAGTTTCCTGCCCGACGTCGGCTAAAGAAAACCCGGAGGCGTGTTAGCGTCTTCCCTTGTTCTCCCGGTTGTGTAGTGTCAAGGAAATACACCTTCGTTAGTGGAAATGGTATTGTGTGACGTTGTATTCTCTTAAACTTATTTAGTATTAATAAAACAACCAGTTCCTGCACTACCCAGGAGGAGGTGAACGGTGAAATTTATTACACGAGTATTCACTTACGGTATTCATGACATCCGATTACGTGTTTCAACGCCGTTTCATTTAAATGCAATAATTCAATAAAACATCGCAAATCTGAATAAATACTGGGAAACTACAACGTCCTTCTAGATTTCCTTTCCATTAATGTTCAGTAAAGCTCTTTTAATTATGTAACCATTATCCAACAGTTGTTCAAGGTACACCTTTGTCTCGCTCTAGATTCGATGCCCAAAGTAATCGCACAAGAAATGCTTAGATGATTTTATTCAGGTGCGGTGGAAATGTCCTCTTCATCGCAGATAAAAAATTTTATCGTTCTCGATGCATATTTGCTTTCCTCCACTGTGTGTGAAAGTACCGATCGCGAGATATCGAGTGAGCGTTTGCGGGTCAGCTCCTCATCGCTCCCACGTGTTTTCCGAAGCGACGGGGAAGCTACGCGGCGGCCGAAGCAGCGGTTCTGCGAGGCCCCCGCACCCCGCCCCCGATCTGCCCACGCCTCTCCTCTCCGCTCGGGGCTCATGCATAATTCATGGGCCGACGGCGGCGCTCGTAACGAAGTCACAGTTACGCCGGAATCATCGCGCGCACGAAGCGTCCGCGCGAGCTCAGCAGCTCCGCAGAAAAAGATCGCGCGCCGCCTTATTACGGTCGCGATGTGGAGCGGACGCCCCCGCTGCAGCACCGCGAGCGCCGCGGCGGCTCCGTCGCCCCGTCGTGATGCCACTTTGATAATAGAGAACATCGATTTACCCATCCTCGATACGGTTCGAAATTAAAACATCGATTTTAATAAATACATCTATTAAAAAAACCAAGCCGCACCTGGTGCGACGCGGCTCCGTCGCCCCGTCGTGATGCGACATCGATGTCAGAACATCGATGTTACCCATCCTCGATATGGGTCGAAATTAAAACATCGATTTTAATAATACATAAAAGAGCCGCACTCACTGCAGCACCGCGAGCGCGCACGGCGACTCCGTCGCCCTGGCACTAATGATGAGGCATCGATGACAAAACATTGATCGATACGGTTCAAAATTACGGAACATCATCGATACGGTTCAAAATTAAAACATAGATGTTAACAATACATCTACCAAAAACCATCGATGTTTCAAAGCTGGTTTAGTAAACTCTTAACGTTAAATTCGGTGGTCGTGTTTGTTAGTTTACAATACATTTTAATGGAACACGAAGTATAATAATAATAATAATAATAATAATAATAATAATAATAATAATAATAATAATAATAATAATGATAATGATAAAAGTAATAACAATGGACAAAGCGAAGCCTCAACTCCTGATCTCAAAACGGAAAGTTCGCCGAAGAAGAGTCCGGAAAAGTGGAAAGGCCGTAAGTCCGCTGTGACCGCCTCTCAATGTGCGAATCCTGCGAATTACGCGCAAGAACATAGGAAATACCAGGGCATCGGGGTCATTCCGCAGGGAATGACCCCAAAGCAAACGCGTTTCTATGAAAACATCGATGTCTCATCCCTACTCGGCAACTGCTCCAACGCTGCAACTGGATCAGAAGCCGGCGAGATACTGGGGAGAAAAGCGAGCATTATTTGTCCTCACGAGTTGAAACACTCCCCATTTAACCCTGATAAAGAATTAAATAAACACATTGATAAACTAATAAAATCAAAAGCGAGTAAGATAAACATTGTTGATAATATGTTCAAAACAATATACATTTCACGTGAAACCATATTAATTTCAATTATTTCTCATCTTTAGCGAAAATAACGTCATAAAATAATGATTATTTTTACTGAAAATATATATGCGTTATGTGTAAGTTATGAATCCAAACCCTCTGTGAAATGTAGGTCGCACTGTTTTGCTTATAATGGTAAAAACTGATAGGTTGTGAAACAATTTTAAATGTATGATACAAGTAGTTATAAAGGTGTATAACGTATGTTTGAATATATACAACTAAAAACAGTTGTTTAGAGTGTGTACAAAAGTAACGATTTGAGTTAGAAAGTTCAGTTTTATACGGCTTTTGAAAGTTGTATGTGAAAGTAACCCTTTGGGGGGGGTGAAGTGATTTTAGTTTTAAAATTTGAGGGAGGTGTGTTCTGTCTCTCGAAGAAGAAAGCAATGTGTGGTGCAATTGTGGGGGCGTGTCTCCCCCCGCCCTGGGTCTGCGTTTCCGCCTCCGGGTGGCGCCATGCCACGCGTTCCTACGTCGCCGCCGCCGCCGCCGCTTACGCCGCCCCCTGCGACCGTTAAATCGGGTTATGGGCCCTTCAGGGCGCCGGAATTTACGTGGCCGTAACCTCCGCTCGTATTCCTTATGTCACGGGAGTGCGGCGGGGTGGAACGCAAGAGCCGGCGAGGACGGGTGCAGACGGGGGAGGACGGGCGAGGACGGGGGGAAACGGGGGAGGACGGGCGAGAACGGGCGAAGACAGGAGAGGACGGGCGAGGACGGGAGAGGTCGGGCGAGGACGGGAGAGGACGGGCGAGGAAGGGAGAGGACGTGCGAGGAGGGCGAGGACGGACGCGGACGTGCGAGGACGGGTGAGGACGGGCGAGGACGGACGCGGACGGACGCGGACGGATGAGGACGGGTGAGGACGGGTGAGGACGGGCGAGGAGGGCGAAGACAGCTAGGGACGGGCGGGCGAAGGCGGGCGAGGAGGGAGAGGACGTCTGGGGATGTGTGGAGGTGGGCGGGAGGGAACGGGTGGGGACGAGCAGGCGGCGGGCGGTGGGGGAGGGCTGGGGGTGTACTGCTGCGCGCAGAGGCCGGAGGAGGATGTGATCGCGACGGCAGAAACGGGAGTAGCAGGCGGATTGTCCTGAGCGCCACAGGCAACATTGTACTGACTGACGTAAGAGACGAGTGTGTGACAAGAACGATCTAAAATCTGACACCAGCATGGGTAAGTTGGTGGAAGGCTCGCGAGACGACCTATAATTCCTCATGCAACACCCACCAAGACCGCCGAAGACATTCAAGGTAGTGCCCAGTTTGACGTTCACCTTAAATTCAAATCGGATTTTCATTACATTGCATACTGTTTGTACACAAGTGAATATGTGGCACTAGCGCCACCTGTAGTTGTCATTGGATGTGACGAGTGGCGCCCAGCGCGGGCCTTTCCTTTTGTTCAGAAGACAGCGGACATTCCTATTTTTTATCGAAAACCTATTGTATAATTCGAAGGGCGTTTAGAAGTTTTTGTTTTCAGTACGTTGTGAGAACAGTCGCTCACATCCACGTAAATAAAACGTCAGGGGAAAAAAATGACAACCTGCACTATATCGCACTCCTTGGGGCGGAGGAATTGCGTACAGACGAGTCATAAACAGCAGCTTTTCGTTTCTTAATTGGCTTTCATGAATTTAGTCTTAACGATCATCATGTAAATATAATGACGTAGATTTGGGGCGAGAATTTTCTCTAAATCACACATACAATAAACCTGCGATTGCTAAGAACTTGTTTTCATGGTTGAAAACTAGTTTAACTAGTGTCAGGTATGTCGTAGTACAAATATTTTCGACGGTTATTTCATGTGAAAACTCTACATGTGGCCTTGTGATAAACTGTATCTTGAATAACGGTATGCTTGAATTTGTGACAGTAATTCATTGTCCAATAAATAGTATCATCTTTCCGCGTAAACTGTGCGGCAGTGAGGGTTCGAGAGAGTTCCCTAGAAGGTTAATGGGCATTCGCCGAAGCCCCCCAAGGCGCAGATCGTCCATCTATTTGTTCCCTTGTTGCCTCTCGCGCGCTTGACCGCAGCGACCGGATGACTGACAGACAGCAGGCTTCCTGCTTTGTGAAGCTTTTGCTCCCACCCCTCGCCCCGCCCCCTCACGGGTCCCTGCGGAATAGAAAATTTCCTCTTTTCCGGCGCCGCGCGACTCTCCGGCGCGTCTGCAAAGTTCTAAATCGAGCACAAAGAACACTGCCCGGGCGGAAATCGAATCCTCCTCTCGAGTGATATCTGAAGGGCGACGGTTTTTATTTATAAAAGATGAAAAAGTTGTAACAAAATCTTTTGAAGGAAGCTGAATCACCACTTCGCGCGCTGCCAAACCCAGGGAAAGAGACAGAGAGATTCTCGAGATCGGCGGGTGAGAGTCGGGGAAGATTGGATGAGAGGGAAGAGATGAAAAAAAAGCGGTCAGGGCGGAGCGACGGCGACGCCGAGCAGCGCGAGGCCAAGTGATGGACGCCAACAGGCAATTTTCCGGTCGGCGGTGTGGGCGTGGGCGGGGGCGGGGCGGAGCTGGGCAGGGCGTGGGCGGGCGTGGGCGGGCACTACGGGGCGGGTGTGGGCGAGTGGGGGCAGGGGCGTGGGAGGGCGGGCGTTAGCGGTGGCGGGGGCGGGCGGGGCGTGGCGGGGTGTGGGCGGGATGGGGTTGGTGGGGGCGGGGCGTGGGCGGGTGGGACGGGGCGGGGCGTGGGTGGGTGAGACGGGGTGTGGACGGGTGAGGGCGGGCGGGGGCGGGTGCGTAGAGGCGGCGGCTCTCGCTTCCGCTGGCTGCCGAGCGCGCTCCGCCCGCGTAGCGACGCGGCGCAGTGACCTGAGCGTTTGCATAAGGCGCGCAGCTGCTCCGGGCGCCGCGGCCCACGCGCGTGCCGCCGTCCATGGCCTTCGGTGGGCGCTCCATCCCCGAAAGGCGCCCTTGAACTCTACACGAGTATTAGCCGCTGTGGCAAGCGGGATATTGGGGAAGCGTTATACATTTTGCATGAACAGGAAAGAGTCAATGATAACATTGACTTCGAGATGTCACCTTGATTTGTTTTAAAGGAAACAGTATGCACATCTTTATTTAATGGAACACTAAAGTTAGTACAACTACACCGATCTTTTGCGAGACATAGATATTTTTAACGTTCTGCTCAGTTATTTCGGTTAATTTAACCTCTAAAATACTGATTTTAAACATCACCCGGTACAATGTGTATGTGAACACTCATATTGCTAATCTGTGAAACTGCTTTGCCGTGTGTATTGTTAAAAGGTAGTGATGAGGCAAGTAAAGAAAAATAGTTTGGTCATAATTGGCATAGTGCGTTCTTTAAGTATTTTACATCATTTTACATCATTAAGTATTTTCCATTCTAATGGAGTTACAAATCAGTGAGGTGCTTGCATAAGTAAGTAGTATTCGTAAGAGCATGCATAGTGATGATAGAATTTATTACTCTAAATTTTAAAAAAAAACGCATTTTGAAAACAGTGCCGTAGCATTTTCACGCAGTATAAAAATTAATATTTAGCATTTTGTAACCTTCGGTGAGAAAATTATTTTGGAAAGATTCTGTGAGATTAAAGCAAAAGATTTTCCCGTTCGCCCTTGGATGCGGTCCGTGTCTTTCGCCTGAGAGTTACTCCCCCGAGTTGACGCTGTGGAGAGACGAGCAAAGCGTGCGCCGTGGGCAGTAAGGTCTACGTCTGCTTTTGACCTTCTCCGTACAGCAACCTGAGGAAGCTGACAGGCTTTCAGGATCAGTTTTTTAATTGTTCTTATTTTTCTTTGCTTTGTCAGTTAACTCTTAATTGTAAATTAATGAACACGGCAACTGTCAAATTAAATGTTTTCAAACGTCTGTATGTTGTTGTCGATTTCGCCTCCCTAGTTAAAGAGCGAACACGAAAGACACCATAAAATTCAATTTAGCAGTTATATCGCAGATTCACGACCATTTCGCACATTGTACGTGATTTCTCATTTTGCGAACGATTTCGCATTTAATCGCCGATTGAAAACCTTCACAAATATACTGCACCGACCTCCAAACGTAAAATTATTGGTTTTTTTTCTTCAGCGTTTGGTAACATTTCACACTTTTAGCAATTGCTAAAATCTACCTTCTCTAGTTATTAATCAATCACTAGAAATCGGGAGGCATGTCTCAGCGCATCTCTAACGTCGGTGCTGCTGCAGCTTTGCAGCAAAATCGAACAAACGCGCAACCTACTTCCGCGAGTCGCCCACAATTAGGTGGGTGAGCAAGAGGGAGAGGGGGCGACTCCCACCCTGGCGCGACCGCTGGCGCGGCTCGCTAGCACATTTCGCAACTGTTTCCGAACGTCATCCTCCCGGATGACCAGACCCGTTCAGGCTTTCTGCTTGATTCAACAGATCCGGGCTTTTTTGTTTCTGTGCTATTATCTCTCGCTAATTCGTAACCTCTTACTAATGCTCAAATCAGAGAAGCATATATTTTAAATGCTTTAATAGTTTCGTTCGGACTCAACATGTTTCAATTTTAATGTAGTATGTAAATTGAGTCATTAAATGGCCACAAATGTCGATGCTGTTTATGACGGACTTTCCAATTCGAAGCTTAAATCTAATTTTGACTTATTTTTGTTTTCATAAATTGTATCGTTTCCAATAAAAAAATAATAAAATAACAACTATCTATAAAAGCTTATTAGTGAGTCTTAAAATCGGCACTTTCAAGTCTGCGAAAAAGATAGGAGAAAGACAGGGAAAACATTAATGCAAATTTCACTCCAGAAGATTGGGGAAGATTGTTTCTCTGATCACACAAGTGTATCTTATTTTCTTTACGTAACCACGATTATGAATAAAACATTTTAGATGAGTAAACAAAGAAACATTGGGAGAAGTTGATCAGTTATGCAGGACGATCTTCCTCATTTTCATTCTGAGAGAGTCGCTAAGTTCCGTATGGCACAAAGTTTGCCTTTACAAAGATGAGAAGCATCGTAATTTCAACTGTACAATGACATTATCTATGGGGTATTCCACTGGAGATGCGTTCAATAGGTTTCTTGGCATATGCTTTCTGAAGAAAAGTTTACAATGGGGAAAGTTTACATGTACGTTGATAGACGTTCTTTGATTGTGCACATCACGAAATCGTTAGCTCACAATCAGTGTAGAAGTCTTCTACGTGCGAAGGTCCATGTAGTTTACCCCGATACTTTTCGTAGCGACATTTGAACGCTTTTGAATTAGACCTTCATTAGATTATGTGGGGTTGATGGTAAATGTGAGTTGCACTCACAAATGTGTGGATGCCGCTAAACGAGCCGCATGTAGTATTCTGGTCTCTACTAGCTTTATGATTTCTTAATTTCCTGCGATTCTTATTTTCTCTGACCTATTGTGACAATTCACATGCATCATTAACTATGAAATACATTTGAATGGCTGGCAACGATTTATTCAAATCACTGCATTAAAAAAATAATAATCAATGCAATTTTGCAATGCATTGTGAAATAGAAACTAGATACGCGAATATTCAGTGAAATTAATGAATTGTAAATAGACGAAGAATTAATGGGAACAATACATGGAATTTATTCGTATTGTATTGCGAGTTACATCAGTGCAGACTCATCGGTCAAAATATTCGAAAATATTTTGACCGATAAATGTGCATAGATATGTGCAGTTGGGTTGGTTATGTTCCTTAGTGATGAATGCCTTTTTTGACCGACACTTCGGCCACTTGGAAACCTGGTCCCTGAAGATGCAAAGCAACCTTTTCGGGTGGAGCGAGTATTACCACTCTCCATTCCAGAACGAGCTCTTAGACGCAGAGAGAACGCTTTTCTTTAAACCCTGGGACTGGGTCGACTCGTCGGCGAGAAGAGAAACACCCACACCCGCCTTCGCCCTAGGGTGACTTCCGGGGCGTCCTCCGCCCCCGCGCTAATCTCGCGTCGGCCCTTGCCGCCTCCACCTCCGCCTGCGCCGTCTCCCGCACCCCAGCCTTAGTCCTCGTTCGCATTCTCTACGGGGATGGGGATTTCGCCACCGCCCACCTCATCTCTCCAGGCCTCGCCCTTACCCTTGCCCTTGCCCTCGACTCTGCTGTCCCCCTCGCTTCCCGCCCGCCCGCGCCTTAACGCTCAGCGACCCGAGGCAAAGACGAGATAGCCGTCTCCCGCGAAGACACCCCCCCCGCGTCACCCTTCTGACCCCTCCCCCGTCCTCCGGAGAAAGTCGGGGCGGGCGCCAGCCGGCGGCGCTTACGGCCCCCAAACTTAATTAAAACTACACGAACAAGTCAAAAAAGTTTTAATTTTGAACAGCGCCTCCATTATTCGTCGGTTTCCAACCTTGACGAGTTTTTGCCAGCGTCCGGATTTGCATATACTGAGTCCGCGAAGACAAAAGGGGCGTATTATTTTTTTTTCCGAAAGAAGTACAAAAAAATCGCCCTTGTAAAACGTAAAAATAAATTAAGAGCGGTAAATGACCCTGAAATAAAAGCGCACGTCAGGCTGAGCAGCGACAATTCCGGCGGCTGCGCGCGTTGTGGGGTGCGCTATTACAATGGAAATGTAAATTGCGAATTCCTCCGCAGGGTGGCCGCCCTGCTTTCGCAGCCCCGCCCCCCGCCCCTCGTCGCCCCGGCGGCGCCTTTAGTCGCGCGGGGGAGGAGGGTGGGCGGAAGGAGCTGACGCGCCGCTGACAAGGGAGCTGCCAGCGACCCACGAGAGAGGAAGGGCATTCGGCATTGTCGGGAAAAGACTGGGGACTCGCGGGGAAGGAACGTCGCTTTTCAATTTCATATTCTTGATAGTGTCACTGCCAGAGAACTTGCACAAAGAGCGACAAGAGTGCAGAAGTGAAACAGTGTTTGATAAGACATTCCGTGAACACACCACGTCCTTCCCCGACTTCTGTTGTTTGGAAAGTACCGAAATTAGTTTCACCTTTATGAATCGAAGTTGCATAATTTCTAAACAGGCATTATTATAGAAAATTGTTAGTAATAATTAATAAACTCTGTCAATTCCTATAAGGCAAGACAAGAAGGGTCAAATAATTGTAGTGTGAATTTGCCATGTGACGAGAAATGCGCCACGTGTTTTTTGAAAACTCAGAAATTAGGCCGGGAGATCGAGAAGTGCTCCAAACCAGCGCACTGACTGATGAGTCATGGTTAGAAATTCCATTTCTCAAGAATCCTTGGTAAGAAATTCTTATTATATTCGTGCTAACAATTCTGAATAACCGACGCCTTTCTATTTCTATTTTAAATTGTGACGTGAAGTGTTCGGTATTGTGAAATATATTTTACTAAGTTCGTTTTATTATTTAATATCTTGTAGGTGTTGTGATTCGACACTCTGACGGGGAAATGTTTTTTATCAGATTATTATTACGTATACACAATTGCAGCGAACTGATTTGCGAACAGCCCATTATTTTTTATTGGTGTAAGTGGAATTACGAGAGCGTTTTTTTCATACTATCATAGAGTGTTTTATTATATTCCATATATAATTTATTAGATACTATTCTATATTTATAGATTTATCCATTATAGAGCTTGTTATTTATCGGTAATTTGCTCTCTAGAGGGTACAAAATAAACTAGTAATGCTAAAACAGCAGGTACTTTCTCGCCCGTAATTTCACGCAAAATTACGCGGAAACTACTCAAATTTTCAAAAATTTGTTCATGATCTTATTTCAAAATCTATCTTTAAGGAATAGATTTCATTAAGGGAAGCATCTCCATCTTCATAATTGTACTTGTAGGAAGAGGCCGAAAAAATTTTAAATTTTTGAAATTTTCGAAAAATCAGTTTTCAACAAACATGAGGCCTGCACCATTCTCTTAAAGAGCATTCACACTATCCAACAACAAAATTTAACCAAAAACGATGGAGCCATTTTTAAGCTTGAAAATGTCCCAGGGACTTCATGTAAAGTACTCCCCAAAATTAAAATATGCTTTCAAATTCAAGGGGCCCCGACATCAGCCAGACCGATTGGAGAATATCATTTTGGAGAAAATCGGCTGAACGATTTAGCCACTAGTGTTGTTTGTCGGACGGACAAACGGATAGAAGTTTTGCTGTATTTCGATTTTTTGGAATAAAGAACCCACAAAACATGGATTCTGGTTACACCACGTGTAAGAGGTTTTTTTTACTTCTAAATTTACCAACTGCATTTATCCACTTTTTTCGTGAAGAAATGAAGGAGGCTATCTCCGTCAACATAGCCTTCGAAAACCGGCTATCTCAATAAATTTACTAAGCTGACGGAGATAACCTCTTTTATTTCTTCATATAATAACGTCAACAACACCACATCACAATTCCCACAACTCACTTTTTTCGTTACAAGGGCCCTGAAAAAAGAGTTTTTCTGCTGAAAATTCGCCGTTTTTGCTCGCAGCATTACATAACTTTCTCTCTACTGCGTAAGCGGTAGCGAGAAAGTAAAATGGATTGAAACCCGCTTGCATGTTATGAGGTGCGTGCCCTTTCAATGCTTCTCTCTTCGCAATGCCAATGCGCAGTCAGCTGCCAGGTGCTTCCGAGCGTTCTTGGCAGCCGAGGGCGGAAGCTTGGAATCGGCATTCAATGCTTAATGTACCTGTAATCTGTATGAAGAAGATGAGAAAGAGGAAAAAGGAGCCTTTTTGTTTTGCATTTTCTAGTGGTCGTTTCAAATACGTTCTTTTTTTATAAATGGAAGAAAAAGAGACCTGCAGAAGTTCGAAAGGGACGTGAAGACCATTATGACCTACCTTCTTAAATGTTGACTTTGGAAAGACGCTGTGTGAATGGATTGCGGATTTGTGAGCATTCAAAGCCCCTCAAAAATAATTAATCAGATCGTTTATGTTTAGTAAGTCTACATTTGAACAGTCTGTTGTCCTAAGTACAGATATTCTCCCGGGGAGTCTAAAATAATTTGTTAGTTCTGAGAAACTGATGCGACAGAACGCATCGTTTATTAATGAGCCTCATGCTTCATAGAAGGGACTCAGCCTTATACAGTTTGGACAGGTGCTCATATTGAACCGAATTCACACGTGTTAATTTCCTTCCAAAAATAATAGTAGAATGCAGGCAGCAATTACCCTGAAAACATTCTAACTTTATATCATGGATTGCGAAACTCTGGCTTTTTTAACTTATCTTATGAAAGATGTTCTTGATTTTAAACTAAATGAATTTGAAAACAAAAAAACAACAAGCAAACAAGAAATAACGAAATATTTTGTGTTATATATCTGCGTTATCTAAAGCTGTGCTGAAAGAGTTTAAAAGATATTTTTATTAAGCGCATTAAGCATAATTACGTAATTGATTTTTTTGTGTGTTTTGAAGGTCCAACATTGTTTTGAAGTTGAATGTTCAGCACAGTGTTTAGTAACGCAGTTTTTGTAAGGGAGTGTGTACATAGGCTTTCTGTGTGTTAGAAGATTTTGGTGGAATGATAGGCCGGTTGCAGCGTGCGTGATGATGCAAAGCGACCGCTGCGTCATGCCTCACAGGTGTGGGGAGCCTCGGACGCCTCCCCCTCCCCTCTGTCCGGAAGGGGAGGGAACGGTGCGTTGATGGGCGTGGGCGGGCGCCCGGGGCGAAGGGCGTTGGACCACGCGCGCTAGCGAGGGAGGCCCCACTCTTCCATTTGCATGAATAATATCTTTATGTTTGCACAAGCAACCCAACTGTTATGGTTTGTTTCCAGGCCTTCTTTTCAAAAACAATACTCGCCGTGGAGGGGCAGGGGGCGGGCGTGCAGAGAGGGGAGGGGTGTCGGTGAAATTGTATGCAGGCGCGCCCGCCGCGCCGCAGGGCGCACGCGAGGGAATACAAGAGAATTACTCGCATTATGATGCATGCGTGTTCACATGTGAAAGCGCCGCTTGTCATCGTCGGGCGCGTCTCGCGCCGCCAACTTCACGGGCAGATCGTGACAAAGGCTTCCCGTGCGCACGGCCGCGCCGGATACCGGTTCTTCTGCTTTGGTCAGCCTTGCGCACCGGTTGGTGCCGGGCGTCTGTCTTTTTATAAGGCAGCGGTATATCAGTGTCAGTAGGAGTGGTTATGCCACGGGGTTGTGAAGTAGATGGACGGTCTGTTCAGCAGATGTGTAGATAGAGTGCTTGTAAAATCGCGGGATTAATTTTCAAGCTGTGAAAGACATCGGGTTATGCAGTTTTGTTTTTATCATTCGACAGCTATTGATCATCGTGATGTTATGCGAGATATTGATGTCACAAAACGCGCTTGTAAAGCGGAAGTTAAACAGATGTTCGTTGCATAATTTGGGTCATCGTACAATAGTACGTAACCAGATATTTTTTGGGGATGGTTAAATAAAGGTCGTTTTCCGCATTTCATGGACCATAACATGACGGTCCGGAAATGGACAGGATGAAGTCGAGAAAGGACGTGACATAATTGCATGAGTTAATTCATTTAGTAATGTCCCGGAAGAGTATAGTTCATGTAATCAACCCATACTTTACGTGCAAAATATTTCGAAAGTTAACGCAGAACCAGGAAAACATCTTTTTGGAAGAATCTATCAAGTAAATGTGCCAAACAATCATTGTAGTCGGTGGCAAAGTAGGGTGAAGAAGAGATTATTGGTCCAAGGTACTCTGAGTTCGTATTTATTTCTGTATGAACATTGTAAAGTATTTTAAAAGTTATTCGCTACTACCAAACAACTTCGAAAAAAGGGAAATAGCTATTTCATTTCGAAGGCTGAGCTTAGAATCTATGGATGATAAACTTTGCTCGAAAAATATATTTAATTTTATCTTGTATACATACGCATCATACCATCAGCATCCACGATCTCGTTAAGCAGGTCAAAGACCGACTACTCTTTTATCCTCCTGAGTAAACGTGTAAACGCTAAAACTCGAAGTTGGGTGTTTGTAGATAGTTAACTGAACCGTGCGGGCATCGCAGCCGCCCGTCCTGAGCGAGTGACGTAGAAGTTGGCGAAACCACACCAGGTTCTCCGCCGTTTTGCCCGCGTCCCTTCCGCGGAAGTTAGACGCAGCGGCAGGAGTTTCTCTGTCCTTGTTCCAGCAAGTGCTTCGCTGTTGCTGTTGCTAGCCGCCCTCCAACCTCCACCCACCGTCCTTCGCGGTGCACGGGCATAACCACCTCGCCCGCCAGCGAGCGCTGGAACGACGAGGTTCAAACCCGCTTTTCCCCTCGTACGCACGAAATTAGGGTATTATACACCGTCAGAAATTACATTAAATTTAATGTAGATTTAATGTATGACTGTACATGAATTTTAATGTATCTTGTACATTAAATGGAGATTAATGTACATGTACATTAAATTTAATGCTTAAATCAATAGCAGTGCATATTTAATGAACGACTATTGTAGAAATCACGACCGTTAATAAGTAGTAGGATACAGGATCACGGGATCGGTCAATTAATGGATTACACTAGTTTGCCAACGTTTCGAAATATTTTATTCCATCATCAGGGCTTACTAATACATATACTGGTCAAACATAATGTTCCTCCTCAGCACAACTCCAATACAGAGTTGCTGAAGCACCCACGTCCATAGCAGGTCCGACCATGGCCACGGCCCGAAAGAAAGGACTTTCTTTCGGGCCGTGGCCATGGTCGGACCTGCTATGGACGTGGGTGCTTCAGCAACTCTGTATTGGAGTTGTGCTGTGGAGGAACATTATGTTTGACCAGACTTTCTTTCGGGCCGTGGCCATGGTCGGACCTGCTATGGACGTGGGTGCTTCAGCAACTCTGTATTGGAGTTGTGCTGTGGAGGAGTTAATACATGATGGAATTTCTGAGAATGACCAGCCTGTGGTGAGTTGCGTGTACATCCGTGCATCATGAAACAATTATCTCGCGACATGAGTGAAGCAACGTGCGATGGAAAACCAACTTGAGGACGGTTTCAAGAGAAACTGCAGTAAATGAACAGTGGATGTATTTTTTTGTGAGACGTTTTAATGTAGTAAATTCTGGCACGTCTTTTCAGCGACCCTCTTAGATACTCTGCTATAAACTATTGGAAGTTTGCCGTTCTAAGCTCACAATACTTTGCGATGTTAGAACGTTTTCAAATATACTTTTTTTAAAATAATTTTGAAGATTTTAAGGTTTAAACATTTTGAATGTTTTATAATGGAACATTATTTTATGACAAGTAAAAATACATAAAAGCTTGCCGAATGGTATGGTCGTTTCACATTGTATGTACTTGCTGCTTCAATAGTTCTGAGAGAGAGCTTCACTGCCACTGCGAGTCCTGGAACATTGCGATAATACATGCAATTCGATATTTCATTCTACAATAAAAGCACCGACCACATAGTAAAACATTTGCACCAACTTGATATGCTCTGCTTTAATTCGCGTTCTCTCAGGAAATCGCGATTTAAAACACATTTTCCTTTCGCTGTTGATGTTGATGATGGGTCATAGTCTAATCTTTATTCCGTGCTGACTACATCCGACTAATTACTCTCTCTTCAATCACAATACCTCTCAAATCCATGAATGTGCCACTTAATCCTGAATGTGCATTACTGCCCAAATCGGGCTTATTTAATTAAATGAGTATTCATAGAATTGAGCAATGGTAGAATAAAGGCCGGGGAAAGGGAAACCCTGTGAGTAAACCAACCGCGTACCCTTTTGGCCCACTACAAATTCCACACAGTTCTACGGGGAATTGAATCCCGTTTCTCCGTCGTGGGTGGTGAGTGATCTGACCTCTACACCACAGGCAGCGCAGCAAGGATCGAAGGCTTTCTATTCTGTTGAATAATTGTCCTCATTCCAGAACGTTGTTTTGAGTTGTTTTGTATTTTCAATATTGGGGTAAAAGTAGTAGTAGCCACATTAAAGGAATGTTTTGTAGCTTTTGTAAAATTCTTGGTCGATTCTTCACGATTCGTTAGGTGAAACTGAATGGGCGATTTGTACACTCTTACTGAATATATATCTTGCCTACAACTGGCCTGTTCCACACTTCGATTTTATTCCAGTACATCATTTCCACACTCAAATTTTGTTCCAGTAGTGACCACTTATAAATTGCAAATATACTTGGGTTTTTCTAACGTGGCGGGTGAAGGTAGTATCTCCAAGATGGAATTCGACACGAGTTTTTGAGTCATTCTCAGTCCTGCCGCAAGAAGTCGCATGATCGCGACCGTATCAAGCAGTGCTACAGATCAAGCGATTCTAGCGGCAGGAGTGAGAATGACTCAAAAAGTCGTGCCGAATTCCATCTTGGAGATACTACCCTCAGCCGCCACGTTATAAAAACCCAAGTATAGTGAGATACTCGACCCAGTAATGGCTAATCGATATTCTACTCCCTGAACGTGTTTGAGACTAAACAGTATCATTTCTTGTTACAGTATTGCAATGCAAATGCTAGTAAGATGTCAGCTTATTCTTTTAATATAAAATTGGGGAAAATGAATTATCTTATTCTAATTTTCACCACAAGAAGGAATAAACTTTTCGTTGTTCATGTTGAAGGGAGTGGGAAGCCTCGAAGTTTTAGATTACAATTGTACTTGAATTTGTTAGTGAAGCACCAATGTTGTCGTTACCCTAATAAATATAAACCATCTTATAAATATTTCTTGCCACACCGGGAGAGGTGGCTCAGAGCATCAACTGCAGACAGTGCAATGCATCTGACAGGGAGGTCCGAGGTTCGAGTTCCGACACTGGTAGGTTTATTAACTTTTGCTTATCTGTTAAAGCGAGTTCAGCCGCTGTCTAGAGGAGAATTCTAGAGGCTGGCTGCTCTGATCGATAGTTTTCGATGCTTTTTCAAATCAACACTAGCCGAGTGCTGAAGCAGTACCCTAACAAACGGATCATGGACCGCGGCCAACTTTTCCTTCCTCTTCCTTTTCTCATCCTCACCCCTTACACACACTCACCCTTACATGTACTACACTAACACAGCGGGAGACCGATCGGGAGCTTAGAGCTTGTCTCGGATTGAGGCGGTGCCCCGCTGGTGGGTGATAAATGAATTTGAGACGTTGTTTCGTCGTATGTATTTATTTCGGCATAAAGCTTTTTCGGCCGCATTGCGACCATCCGAAAATGCTTTATCCCGAAATAAATACATACGACGAAACAACGCCTCAAATTCATTTACACGATGCAAATGTCATAAGCGCCGCACCATTTCCTACCATAGTGGGTGATAGCTGGTTGGTTAGCCGTCGGTAGGTCCGCGCCGGATCTCAGCATTCAGCGGGGGAAGCTCACCGCCACCTCCCGATGAAAGACATGCATTACACTTACGGGACAAATGACCTTAGTAGTTCACGCGCCCGGAATCTTTAATCACTCCAACTCCTTGGCAGTCCCATGGAGCGCAGGGCAGTGTGAGCGCCGGGTGCGTGTTGCAGCGAGTGCTTTGCAGGCGCTGCGGGGCGCGGCCTTCGCCGCCCTGCGTGCACAAAGGCCTCATTGGGCGAACGCGCGCTCCAACGACTGCCGCCGCCGTTTTTGTCCCCGCTCAGCCAACCGGCCGTATTGATTTTCGCTTTGCGCATGCATACTGGATTACGCACGGTATTGTTTTACTGTACTTAATGAATATGTAGGAGCACTCGCGGAGTGGCGACTTGTTTCCAGCATTGGCACGTAAAGCGCCCGCCCCTGACGAGGCCAGGCCAGCCGCCCCGCCACAGCGACGGGCGACGAGCGGGAGAGTTCTCTTCAGAGCTCCCTTTGTTCTTGTGGAGGAATTCCAGTTGTCAGAGGTCCTTTGCATCTGCAAATGCGGAAAAATCGGTTCATGTGATTGGGAGCGCGCTGTTGTATCGATCGGACGTGAAGAATATCCTCAATTTGAGTCACTGCAAGTGCATTCGTGTGCGATGAAATGGGGCCAGTTGAATTCTCGTCTGGGATATTATTGTAACTTTTAACAG
The DNA here is from genome assembly GCA_011170035.1 of Teleogryllus occipitalis. Taxonomy (NCBI): domain Eukaryota; kingdom Metazoa; phylum Arthropoda; class Insecta; order Orthoptera; family Gryllidae; genus Teleogryllus; species Teleogryllus occipitalis. Next base: position 20,612 of record BLKR01015469.1, read on the forward strand.
TACCGTTCATTCCGTTCCGAAATAGCAGACAATATTTTATTTGCAATACGCGTTTTGAACCGTTCTTCAGATCTATTGAGTATTCTCTGGAAACAACTTCCAAGGAATAAAAATACACACACCATTCAAAATAATTTTTGAAATGATTGCTTGACTGCATGAAGTTAAATAATATATTTTGCGGTAATTTTCAACAATATATAAACATTAATGAACACTCTTAGCACTACCAGAGAACCAGCACTTCCAAAATGTTAAATTAATTATATCATACTATTTCCATCATTATTGATAGGACATTATATTGTTTCACGTGCAAGTACAAATTTGTGTGTAATAATGGAGATGATTCTGGCCGAACAGAGCTTTTATTATTAGTTGTGAGAATGATCTGGTGGAAGCGCAGCTCACACTGCCGTTCCCGCGCCGCCCCCGCGCCGCCCTCGCGCAGCCCACGCGCCGTCCCCGCGCCGCCCCCGCGCCGCCCCCGCGCCGCCCCCGCGCCGCCCCCGCGCCGCCCCCGCGCCGCCCCCGCGCCGCCCCCGCGCCGCCCCCCGCGCCGCCCCCGCGCCGCCCCCGCGCCGCCCCCGCGCCGCCCCCGCGCCGCCCCCGCGCCGCCCCCGCGCCGCCCCCGCGCCGCCCCCGCGCCGCCCCCGCGCCGCCAACGCTGGCGTCGGCCGCTGTCACCGCGCCAACTGGGTGAGCGGCGGCGGCATCGGGCAGCCGGAGATGCGGTCGCAGCGGCGAAGGCGGTTGCGCTGCTCTCGGCCAGTTGGCAGCGGCTGGCGTTCATGAAATCGCGCTCCTGCCGCCGCCGCCGCGAGCGCTTCGGTGCCACCAACTTTCACGGCCAACGCGAAGGCGGTCGCGAGGCGTTTCGCATTCCCCGGCGCGCGCTCGCGGACACCGCGCAGGCGACGCGCCGGACGGGAATTCCTGCGGCCGGCTGCTCTGGTCAGTATTTTTCCGTGTTTTCTCCGATCAATTCAGGCGAATGCCGGAGCAGTACCCCAACAAACAGGCCACGGACCGTACGCGATCTTTCCTTCCTCTCCCTTGACCTAACCTCACTCCTTATTTACACACAGTAACATGAATTACACTACTACACATGCCAAGACACCGGTTGGGGATTTAGGGCTTGTCCCGGCTGGGGCGGTGCCACGCTGGTTAGGGAAAATCCCCATACGCCGGCGTAGGTCGGCACCGGATATCGCGAACCAGTGGGGGAGATAATTACCCCTCGTCCCGAGATAAGAAACAAGCACTACACTCACAGGACTAATAATATCAGTTGATGGGCCTGGATTCACTGATGATTCGATCAATAAAAGCGAGGCACTGAGAACGTGATGACACGCTGGGAATATGATGGAATAATTCAAACTATTCAGCCAGTGGAGTGAGACTAGTAGAAAAACTAGAGACTATTTTTACACAGAGGGTTATCTGTTGCGAGGTGTGCACACTTTCATGTTTGTAATTATTGACGAAATGGCGGATTGATACGTTTGTTTTGGTGGACAGGAGTTCGGCAAATTAATTATTTTGAGGATTGTGCGAACCTCGTATACAACTACGTGTCGTATTGAAACTTCTATTTAAAATAATTACTGAAAATACTCTGTTAAATTCGATTTGACAATTACAGACTAATCGAGTCTGACAGTAACGGGCGTATTTGACTTGTTCAACAAATGCATTGAGAGTAGAAATAAAAACAAACAAACAAAAAAGATTCATGAATCCAGCCACACATTTTTTTCTTTACTGAGAATTCCAATAAGTAATTATCAACCTCTTATGGATGTATTGATGACGTAATTAAAGGGTGGTCCTTCCAGGAACGAGCCGCTTGGAAATCCACAGCGCGCAGTGACGCAGCAAATCACTGTGCCGGGCGGGCGCCTCGCCCTTCGCCGCGCCCATTGCCGGCGGAGGGCCCTCAGCGCCCTGCTGCGCGCTCAACGGCCGCGCCCTTCCCCTCCCCCACCCCAACCCCCGCCCCCTCCAATGACCCCGCGCGCACGGCGACGGCCGCTGGTGCACACGCCCCCTCCGCGTCGCGCATTTTCAATCAGCGATGCAGATTTCGGTTTCGCTGCGGAAAAGGACAATGAGGCGGCGCGCTGGCCGCGGGAAAATGATGTGAAATAAATGACGCTTTTTAAATGTTGAGAGCTGCATCACTTCCAATACTTTTACTTTGGGGCAGATTTTATTTTTCCGTGTAACAGATCCACGTTAGTTTATTGCTTTTGTCACTTTGTATCGAAAACGTTTTGTGGGAAACTTCTGTAATGTTTTATTCTGCACTTTCCTCACAGTAATGGTAGTAAAAGGAAATGCAAGTGAAAGCTGTAAAATAATAACATTTGATTGCAGAATTGAAGTCGGTTGTAGTTACACACGTCTGATGAATAAGAAGTTCATATGTGACGGTGAATAATATTTCAACTGTGCGGATTCATTATACGAAGCTTGTGTGTATGACGTTCGAAAGGGCAGTCGTGGTCGTACAGGTCGTTTGTGTAATTATTTGGTGATTTTTGTCGGCGGGTCGCCCCGCCCCCGGCGGCAGCGCCTCGAGACGGTCGCGTGGTTTCGGCCCCCGGTGACCGCGCCCACGCGCGCGTCGCGGGCCGTTAACGGGCTCGCTTTGGCGCCCGTGGACCTGACGGCGCTGCACGGCGCCTCCCCCGAGGCCGCCGCGCACCGGCACGTACAATGGCTATTGCCGCTCGTATTTTACCTCCGGCGCGCCATTGTCCGCAGCCCCCTGCTGCGCGGTCGCCGGGGCTCTGCCGACATCGCCCTTTAAGCGTATCGACCCACGAGCAGCCCTCGCAGCGCTGCGCAGCCCCTCCCCTCCCCTCCCCTCCCGCCCCTCCCGTTGCGCCACCGCCACCGCGGCGGCGGAGAGCAGTTAAATAATTCCTGCATCCCCCGCGCGCCGCCGCCGCCGCCCACTCCCCCCAGCGCTTCCACAAAGCCCGGCGCGTGTCGCCTGGGCTTGCGAGGCCCGGGGGGGGGGGAGGTGGCGGCGGCTTTCGGACGACCCACCCCCGCAGACGTCCTGCCACCTCCGCCCTCGCTCCCTCCCTCTCTCTCTCCCTCCGTCCTCTCCGCATTCCCGTCTGTCTCGGAGCTTGCGCCCTTCACCCGCGCTCCCAGCGACTGAATCGCAAGAGAAGTGGCGGGCCCGTGCTCGTGGGAATGGCTGCGACGCGCCCCGCCCCGCCCCGCCCCGCCCCGCCCTCGGGCGGCGCCGAATTGAATCTAGTTAACGTTCCTCGGGTGCGCTCGTCGCTGTTTTCTTCCGGAAGCGCCGCTCCGCTCCGCGCCGTGCTGCACTGCGCCCGCCGCACGCTCCCTGGAAAGAAACGGCCCCCGCGATAACGAGCAACGCCGCAGTTAACGAACGCCCCGCGTACGGTCACTGAGTACCGTTGTGTTCACTTTCATTCCTCCGTTATTGCCTGTCGCAACGAGATGGGTCGTACCTTTCCATTCAATGAGCGCCATCGTCAAGTATTGTGTCGGTATTTATTTCGTCGTGGCTTTCTTTTATGACGGGCTTTTCACTTCCGCATGTCCAGCAGTCTCTTGTAATACTCTGTCATTCAATGTCTGGTTTTCGATTGCTCCTTCAGGTCCACACTTTTCTTTGTTGAATGACTCTTAAAGAAATCACAGCCATTGTTTGCATGTTCTACAAACTCGTGCATTTCGTTCTTTTCTAGATTACATTGCGTACCGATTTTCCACGTCCCAAAACGGAAACGTTCAGTTCATGTCATAATCAATTATAGATGTATAATGGTTCAATTACTGCATCTCGGAATTCGAAGAATTCGATGTAATTTCTCTGAAATGAAATAGAGTTCTGTTTTGCGATTGAATACACAACGCGTTCGTGCGTAATGGTGCTTGCGCTTACAATTCACTTTGCAACAAATACGCTTTAAGTGGCTCCCCCAATTTGGCTTCATTTCCGATCCTTGTGAGCAATGAAATCCATTGCGTAATAATCACTTTTCTGGGCGATCGTTCAATAAAAGTATGAAAATGATTTGATGATAAATTTATATTTCGAAAAACTTTTCGTAAATAACGTTTTTAGGTAACACATAATTCAAACTATAGAAATTGTTTTCACAAGGAATAAAACCATGTAGCAATTGCTCATTCATTAAAGAACCATATATACTTATATGTATAATATAGTGTAGATGTATAATGTATTTTACATACATACCTCACTACAAACATTCCTTCAGACGAAAGCATTATTGCTACCTTCTTAAGCTGGGCACTTTCAATTGTATGTGGTAGGACATAGTTAGAAATATAACGTAGAGATAATTATTGTTAACTGAGAAAATTGTATCTCAACCGCTTCTTCTTTCCATAACTGCATGTCATTACATTTTTCAAGATCGTATTAGAAAGTAAGCAGCAGGAGCAAAAAGCGTTCGCGAGCTGCTACTTAAACTGGCATCTCCATTCCCGCGTCGCCGCCGGCGCAACAGGGCTCGCGTTTCAGGCGTCACGCCGCTGCAATAAGCCGCGCCCGGCAAAGGGAAAGACCTCTCTCAGCGGCGCCCGCACGCGTATCGATCCCCTGGCCCCGCCCCGCCCAGCACCCGCCTCAGCCCCCGCCACCACGCCCGCCCCTGCGCCCGCCCCCGCCCCAGCCCCCGCCCCAGCTCCCTCACCAGCCCCCGCCCCAGCTCCCTCAGCCCCAGCCCCCGCCCCAGCCCAGCCGCCCCAGCCCCCGCCCCAGCCCCAGCCCCAGCCCCCGACCCAGCCCCCGCCACAACCCCGCCACCACACTCAACCCGCGCCCGCCCCCGCGTCCACCCCTCCTTCGCTCTTCCCCGCCATACTCTGCACCGCACGCGCGCTCTCGGGCGACATCCTCCGCGCGGGTTTCCTCTTCGACTCGCGAGGTTTCTCTCCGGTGGCGCGTCTCCCCCCCCCCTTCTCGCTGCGGTTTATAGAACGGCGCCGCCGCCGCCGCTGTCGGGCTCCGCGCCCGCCCTGAAATTGGCTTCTTGGCTTCCATCGCCCCCGCCTCGCCCCGCGCCGCCCCCGCGCGCGCAGCGGAGCCGCGCCGTTCCTGCCTCGCCCCGCGCCCGCGGATTCTACTCGAGATGACGCGTCCCCCGGCTGCCTTTGCTCTGCGCGACGGCGACGGCGGAGACGGCGAGCGGGCAGCGGCCGTCTAGCAGCGTTCTACAGACCTGTTCGCATGTTGACGAATTTGCTATGCAAGTTAACGTGGTCGGCCATGCCCAATTAGATCCACCAAATAGTGCAGTGGGAACTCTGATGCATTTCTTCCTGGTCTCGTGGTCCTTACGTTAGATACTAACTTTCAAAAAACATTCAATGACGTTTTAAAGTAATTATAATGAATAGTCACCGTGATGTTTCCATATAAACTGGATTAATCGACTCTTAGGAGAGTCTCATTCGTGTGGTAAGTGTTTGCAAACTTCACTGTTTTATGCCTGTTTGTTTTCCTCCGAGCTTTTGTTGCTGTTCCATGAAAGTTATAAGGGCCGCTTGCCGAGTCATTCCGCCAATGCAAGGACAATAGCGAAGTCGCATGTGTGCAATCTCATCGCAGCCGGCGAAGCCATTACAGACAGAATACGCAAACGCGCCCCCGCTCCGCCCCTGCGGTCGGAGGGCGCCGGAGGCAGGGGGGCGGGCACCTCACGAGCGAGATGGGGCGACGACGCCCACACTCCCCACCGCCCGCGCCCGCGCCCGCGCCCTGCCTCCGCGGCCAAGGCATCCATTACGAGACAATGGGCGCAGATAAGAGCGCATGATTTACAAAACGTGAGATTACGAGAGGCAGTCGCGGGCGGCGAAGGGCAAGGGGAGCCGTCCCGGCGCATTCTCACGGCCGCCGCCACCGCCGCAGCCCCGTCACGCCCCCCCTGCCGCAGTCGCGCCGCGGTCTCGGGATCGATCGTTCGATGGATTCTGTGCGGCCCGGTGTGGCGGGGCCCGGTGTGGCGGGGCCCGGTGTGGCGGGGCCCGGTGTGGCGGGGCCCGGTGTGGCGGGGCCCGGTGTGGCGGGGCCCGGTGTGGCGGGGCCCGGTGTGGCGGGGCCCGGGGGCGGGGGCCCGGGGCGGGGTCCCGGGGCGGGGGCCCGGGGGCGAGGGCCTGGGGGCGGGGGCCCGCGGGGAACCCTTGCAGACGCAAGAACCGGTCCGGCGGTGACTGCCGTTGCCGCGGCGGAGGCACTTCCGCGTCTGCAGGATCCTGCTCCAGCCGCCGTCTCCTCTCCTCTCATCTCGTCGCCTTTCTTCGCCGCCCCCCTGCGTCTCGCAACCGCCACCACCACCCCACCGGTGACATTTTTCTTCTTCTTCCTCCTCCTTGTCGCACCCCCATCCCTGATTGTTCCCTCCTTGCCCCTCCCTTTATTTACTGATCGGAGGCGGACCCTATGCAGCTTCGTCGCTGTCCTCTGTGTAAGTCGCAATGGTGACGAGCGTCGGGTGGCGGAACCCGTCGGGCCGGTGGACCGGGCACTTGGCCCCCGAGCTGGCTGCTGCCTCCCCGGGTGACACTGCCGCGCCGCGATTTCCGTGGACGCTGTACCACTCGCCCGCCGAGGTGAGGGGAGCGTGGGCTCAGGTGCTAGGCTGCTAGAGGCCACTGTGTCTGGCCGGTCCGGCGACGTGTGCCGTTATGCGTTTGACGACGCGGAAATGGGTCATGGTTTCCTGGAACCACTCCTGCCTCGCAATTCCACGCGGTGATGAGAAGTTCGCAGATACTTCACGTCCGATTTCCCATTCGCGTGTTTGTAAAACAACAAGGATAAAAATAGATAAAGTGTGCTCCCGTCGTGCTTTCAATAGGCTCTTATCGTGAACTGTTTTGAGTAGTTTCCTGGTACTGATATAAACAGTGCTTGCGTTATTGGACTTTACTCGCACATTCCCGAGAAAGAGAGCGATTGGTGGCCCAACCTATCGACACTCTTCCCCTTTAATATTCCAATTTTGTCCGCTTCTTCTGTGCTTTTTCAGTCAGAGAAACGATCCGATGAACTCCATTCACTTAGCAATGCCGTTCGAGAAGATATTTTCAAATCGAATACGGATTCATTTTCACTTCTGACCCAACTTCTGCGAAATGCACGAAAGAACGTAATCGAGCGTAACTACGCTTTAGAAATATTGAACTCCCAGGACACTACTGTAGAAATGTGCTCATATACCTTGAGAAGGATTCTGAGAAGGATTGCATAAAGAATTACTAAGAAGGATTGTAAAAAAGCATCGGCAAAATATTTTTTTTTAAATTGATGCCCATGTTAATTATTGAGTACAAAAAATTTGTGAAAGAGGTTAGTAATGCCTGCGGTTCTTACTGCGAAGTGGATTAATGATGATTGGGTCTATTTTACGGTCGTTGAAATTGCTTAAAACTATTGACATTTTAAAAATAGCAGTTAAATGCCTCTACCCCAACAAGAATGTTCTTCAGAGTTTTGAATTGTAGAGCAATTACTTGACGTGACATTCTTCTCTGTAAATGACATCACATAAAATCTCGCCAGAGGCAATGTGACTGAAGAAGTATTTTAATTACACGAGTTGCAAATTAGTTTTCCATGTACGGCCAATGAAGTAATAGACGATGTACTGAGAACATGTGATTGCAAAATACGTAGGCGGTAGTGGCGCAAAACAAACCTATAATGACAGCATAGGAAACAAAACACAACCTTAACTGGTTATGGCGGTCTCGGGGCGCGGTGCGGCGTCGCCGATAGGAGGAAGGCGGCGTCTGACAGCGCAGGCAAGGGTCGGCGCCATTCGAGCCAGCCGTGATCATGCAGATGTATTCAACGCGCGTGGCGGCGGTGGAGGCGGCGGCGGCGACGGCGACGGAGACGGTGATGGGAGCGGGGGCGGGGCCGGGGGCGGGGGCCGGGGCGGGGCCGGAGCTGGGGCGTTGGCCGGGGGCGGGGGCGGGGCCGGGGGCGGTGACGGGGGCGGGAGCACCTCGCGTCGTCAGTTTCGCGGGCGCATCGCCTGCTGCTGCTGCTGCTGCTGCTGCTGCTGCTGGTGCAGCGGCGTCGCGGCGTCCAAATTGAGAGAACGTAACGAGGTCAAGGAGACGGTGGCGCCAGCCGTAGCGAGGAGCCGGCGACCGCCGAAATGTGCAATCTAACGCGCCGTCGCCGCCTCCGCCGTCACGATCTCTACCTCCAGCTTACCACGATCTCCTCGACGTTCGTCTCGTCCCCACTTCGATGGAGCCTCCGCCGCTGGCGGCCGCTGCAGGACCGTTGTCGAAGGCCCTGTCGTTGCTTTCACCGTCGCTCTCTCACTAGTCGTCCCAGCGCCCGGCCAATAAACGAAATTCCGCGCGCCAATACGGCCACCGTTCGCGTTCCCGTCGCTTCGATGGCTGTGTCGTGACCACTGTGATGCTGCATTCACGACTAAAGGAGGCACCACAATCCCCCGTATTACGTGTACCGAAGCTATCCCATTTCCCAGCCCCATCACCAACACTTGTCATAACCGCTTTTCTCCGAGCCAGGGTTATCTCCGGCGACGCCCACGCCTTCGCCGGTTCGAGATGGTCCGTCGCCATTGTCTCGCGCAACCCGCACCTCCGAGCCCGCCCTCGTCCCTCCTGCACCTCCGTCCATGATACCGTCATGCTCCATGCCCCCCTCCCCAGTGCCAAGAACACCCCTCCTCCGCCTTCACGACCACTACCACTATCAGAAACAGCATCAGCATTATCACCATCTCTACCGTCTGCACCACCTCCAACATCTGCACCATCACCACCACTACCGACTTCAACTCCAACATCTGCATCACCACCACCAGCTGCACCATTACCACCACCACCATCAGCTGCACAATCACCACCACCTCCACCAGCTGAACCATCACCGCCACAACCACCACCACCAACTGTTTCATCACCATCACCACCAACTGCTTCATCACCATCAACAACGGCGTGGACGACAGTACGAATGCCAGCATCTTGGTCATCACTACCTCGGCGCTCAACGCCGCCGCTGCAACCGCTGCCTTTGCCACCGCGGGCCGCGCTCGTCTTTTTCTTGGCTGGTCTTTTTATCTTTTATTTGGCCGCTACGCGCGAGCGGACGCGTCTGGCGCGGAACGCGACGTCTCGCTGGCGGCGGCGGCGGCGGCGGCGCTGACTCGGCGAAAAGAGCCCGAGCTTCGTTCAAAGGCCTTCGCTTTTGTTCTCCGCGTTGAATTCGCGCTTAAGCAGCCTAATTGCACTTTCCCCCCGGCCCCGGACCGGGTCCGTCCACGAGGGACACGCGAGATTTGAGGCGGGAGGAAAATATGGACGTCATCGTTTGGCGGGCTTAATTGGAAAGCCTCACTGGAGGCTGAAAAGATCGAGTTTCGAAGGCTTCTCTGTTGTCTAGAGAAAGGTGTTTTAATTGCTTAATTGTGGAAGGAATTGGGGGGAATATAGATACAGTATTTTTTCTCTCATTGTGATGTGTTCCTCGAATGTTGTATTCTTTAGAATACTGCGAAAGTTGAGTTGTTTAGAGTTAATGAAATATTTGTCAAAAATTACTGATTATTTCCTTGCTGTGCACATTATTCACACATAATATTTTATCGCTGGAAAATGGTAAAAGGTTTTTGTTTTGGCAAAATAAAGGCATTCAATGTGGCGTCTGTTCATGATTTATATCTATTAACAGAATTGACATTCATCGTTTCAAGAATTCACCACTAAGTGCTATAATTAGGGCGAGGAAACATCGTATTTCAGAAGTAATATGCCAGAAATATTTAAACTGAATATTTCCTATGAGAACGGAAGGGATGAAGGCCGTGAAGCCATCTGATGGGAGTAAGCTCAGAGCAGCGAACTAATTTGCTTCTATCGCCCAAGTAAGGCGTTTATAAAAAGGCTTTAATCAACATTATTATTTTTGCACGTAAACAACCCAAGGGAAAATTCAAAATACTAATGTTGCTCGAAGCGTTGGGAGGAAACTGTATACTCAGTAAAACGAGTAACTACACAAAACTTCCGGTGTATAATACGGATCTCTGTTCAGCTAACAATCTTTCACCGGAAGCTACGAAAGATGTTTTTTCTCCCGCTCGCGTCTCAAGGTTTCTGTGGGCCGCCCTGCTCGCCTTCTGCTCGCCCATTTGCATACGTCTCCGCCGAGGAGCATTTAAAGGGGAATAGCTGAGCGGTTGCGTGCCGCGCGGAACCCGAGCCGAGACGGAAGGCGATCGTGGCCGGGGGGGGGGGGGGGGGGGGGGGGGCGTCTCGCGTGACCGGCGCCCGAGGCCCAGTGGCCGAGTGCAACGCGCGTTCCAGCTCTTTTCGCTCCTTGTCCCCTCGCCCGACCGACCGCCGGCCCGTCCACCGGCCTGTCCGCCGGTCTGTCCGTCCGCCTGTCCGTCCGCCCGCCCGCCCGTCCGTCCATCCGCCCGCCGATCGTCCGATCGCCCGACCGCCCGACCGCCCGACCGCCCGACCGCCCGACCGCCCGACCGCCCGACCGCCCGACCGCCCGACCGCCGACCGCCCGACCGCCCGACCGCCCGACCGCCCGACCGCCCGACCGCCCGACCGCCCGACCGCCCGACCGCCCGACCGCCCGACCGCCCGACCGCCCGACCCGACCGCCCGACCGCCCGACCGCCCGACCGCCCGACCGCCCGACCGCCCGACCGCCCGACCGCCCGACCGCCCGACCGCCCGACCGCCCGACCGCCCGACCGCCCGACCGCCCGACCGCCCGACCGCCCGACCGCCCGACCGCCCGACCGCCCGACCGCCCGACCGCCCGACCGCCCGACCGCCCGACCGCCCGACCGCCCGACCGCCCGACCGCCCGACCGCCCGACCGCCCGACCGCCCGACCGCCCGACCGCCCGACCGCCCGACCGCCCGACCGCCCGACCGCCCGACCGCCCGACCGCCCGACCGCCCGACCGCCCGACCGCCCGACCGCCCGACCGCCCGTTGTTTTAGGTATTTGTTCCTGCGCGGCCTTCAAAATGTAAGCTTTGACTGCTACTGAAGCCGACACTCAAATAGCATGAATTGCGTGCGCCCCGATTTTTTCGTTTAAAATAATTGTCACTTCGTTTTTGCATAGATAACGGTTAGATCACAAAGTATTTTTTGAAAACCTGAACCGTCGGATTGAGTGTTATAGATTACACTACAAAAAAAAAAAGGAACGTAACCTTTGAAGTTGGGTCTGTACGTGTAATTGTCATGAAGTTAAGCGAAGAAACTTTCAAGTCTGATATTCTTAGTCACCAAACTCAAAATGAAGGCAGTTTCTAGTAATTTTAGAAATCACTCTGTCACATACATCTTCACGCGCACGCACTTCGGCAAGTCCCTCACTCAGTACGTACATTTTCCTTCGTTTCTAGCTAGAAATCGTTGTTGACCATCTGTATTCCAATTTGTTCGGTCCATGTGAGGAAGAGAAATCAAACTCGCTAACAAGAAGGATACTTGGCTATTCATATCGTTGCGTAATGGCAGAAGAAGTAATAAATATGTTGTGTTGAGTTATTAGCGAAATGACTTGATAAATATCTCTCATAAATCGTATCGTATTTTTATCGACAAATGCGACTACTAATTTTTGCTTCCATGCGGAGATGTTGACCTATATCGAGGCAGCCCGCGCGTTAGTGTTTAATTCCGACTTTGGCCGTGAGGAACATAGAGGCGGCGTTTAAACACGGAATGGGATTGGGCCCGCGGGGCTGGCTGGCACTGCCCCTTTGCGGGCCCCAGTGGGGGGCCATCGACCCGGGAGCCGGAACTTCGGCGGCGGCGAGCGCAAACTCCAACTTCCAACGCAATCCTGAATAACAAACTAAGCGAGTATGGGGCGCACCAGGCCCCTTGCTTAACCTGTCAGAATCGCATCACCACGCGGCACGGAGAGGATGCAGAGGAACTTCATTGTCAGGTGGGGGAGGGGGGACCGGTTCTGAATTGCCAAATTGGAAGGGTACATTGATCAACATTTCCTCTTCCATGTAGTCTATTTAATTAACTGATACATTTTCTACTTGTTTTGCATTATTAAGTAACTTCCTATGTTGTTTTAATAGTGGAACTGAATTTCTTGGTTTTAAATCTGAATTCCCGGAAAATTGCTTTTTCTTTTTTTAAGAAAATTATATTCCTGCTTCTTTCCGTCATTGAAAACATTCCAAGACTCATAACCTAAGATTTTTCATACTGCTTTTTATTTCATATCATTTTAATTGGTTTTTAACCATAGCTTGTTAATTGAAGGCGTGTTTTGCAGTGGCGTTAGCCTTGGAAACATTTAGGTAAATCACTAATAATTAGGTAACCTGTAATAACTTGAAATAAGTTTGTTACGTGATCGAAAGAGTCGTGAAGCACAGTGCTTCTCGGACCATAACTCAAATGCCTGGGTCAACGTGAGACCTTAGATCGATCTAAGACGATACAATGAGATAACAGTATTAAATCAGATCTTCATATCAGATAGTAAGTATCGGGCAAGTGAATGAAGTCTGAATGAGGGCGTGACGTGGTCGTTCGGAAGCAAGTGGTGGACAGTGGTGGCGGTGGTAGCCACGATGTTTGCGCCTAGGGCGCTATCCCATGGCCGCTAACCGCAGTGGAGGAGAGGAAGCTGCTCAGCTAACCGCAGCGCCGCTCGCAAGAGCATCACACACTGGGCGGAAGTGGAGCGAAAGGCGGAGGAACAGAAAGAGAGATCATGGCTTCAGATGCACGTCGTATTTGGAAAAGAAGTGATACAAAAACTTTTTTCTGTTTATTAATTTATTAAGTTAAGCCAGTCCACGTTCTACATAATTGTAACTATTACGGTAGAAATTCAACTATAAAGAAGTTGAAGAAAGTAATGACAAATACGTTAACAGAAGTGCAAATTTCACTGAGGAAATATAATTCCTTCCATCTTATTTGTTAACTCCTTTGCGGCCATGGCTGGAAGAATCACAAGCAGAGTAAGAACGGCTTCAAATTAGCGCCGGGTAGGAACTCATTATTGTTTTCTACATAATTTCATGTAAGATTATAAATATGTAAAAAATCTATTAAATATTTTATTCACGATTAACTATTACAACCACCCTATCCTGTGATGCTGCGCTGATAGAGTGAAAATTGCACTGCTGATAAGTATCCGGTAGAATACCCACACATTTATATTAATATATTACATTTTTTATTTGAATATTAAATTTTAAATATTGTTTTATTTTACACATATTCAATATCATATTATTACGAAATTCAGGCCCATAGATCGTGTTTCTTGGAGCTCCCGGAGTAATGAATCAGATCGTCGCGACAGTCTGATTATGACGTCGGTAAAGTTGAGGGAATGTGCAATATGCCTTGAGCTGTCATTTGTGCCCAGTGCAGCCGTCGTGGCGGCGGAAGGAGGCGGGGGCCGCTTGGCCGAGCGTCACGAGGGCGTCGTGGCCGGCTCCCCCTCCCCCTGCTCACCCGTCCTCCTGTGGAGCGCCGTTTCCTAACATCGCTTCTGCTGCGCGCCGAGAGGAAGCCCGCCGCCTCTTTCTCATGCAGATGAGGCAGTTTGCTTGTCTCCCGGTGGGCCTCCGGAGTGCTGCGTCGCGCCGCGACCCGGGTCTCGAACCCCCCGCCCGATCGCCCGATCACCCGATCGTCCGATAACCCGATCGCCCGATCATCCGATCACCCGATCATCCGATCACCCGATCGTCCGATAACCCGATCGCCCGATCATCCGATCGCCCGATCATCCGATCGCCCGATCATCCGATCGCCCGATCATCCGATCGCCCGATCATCCGATCGCCCGATCATCCGATCGCCCGATCATCCGATCGCCCGATCATCCGATCGCCCGATCATCCGATCGCCCGATCATCCGATCGCGATCATCCGATCGCCCGATCATCCGATCGCCCGATCATCCCGATCGCCCACGATCATCCGATCGCCCGATCATCCGATCACCCGATCGTCCGATAACCCGATCGCCCGATCATCCGATCGCCCGATCATCCGATCGCCCGATCATCCGATCGCCCGATCATCCGATCGCCCGATCATCCGATCGCCCGATCATCCGATCGCCCGATGCGTCGATCGCCCGTCATCCGATGGCGATGTCCGATCGCCCGATCATGCGATCGCCCGATCATGCGATCGCCCGATCATGCGATCGCCCGATCGCTCAATCACTCGATCGCCCGATCGCCTGGTCTGTCGGCCGGGCCATTGCGTATAAGCATTGCACTTTACGTATAATTACATTTCTTACCCAAATAACGAAAGCATAGGTTCGGTTCCCACTACAGGAGAGTCTGTAATGCGAGTCTCGATTGTTCGAGTTTCCTATAAACCCGAGTTAAATACGATTTACAAAAACATTAATTAAAATAAATATATTCCCGAAAAATGACCAAGTCGAGTAAAAGTTACTACATATGTTTGTTAGTTGTTGTTTGGCGGGTTCGAAGCATTTTTGTTGGACCGGTGCGGTAGCATTGTTGTTACGCCCAGTCGGTCAAACAACAATTAGTTTAGTAGTGCAAATTGCGTGAAATTGCCACACGTAAGAGAAACAATGTACTTAAACCGAAACAAATTGACAATTACTTGCAGATGTAATTAACTTATCTTGAGCAACTAATGCAATAATAGTATGCAAGTTCTTTTTTATTGAAATATACATACTTTGAAATTTAAAAGTTGTCTTAATATTTCTATTTTAATAAATTCATCATTTTCGATAATTCTGAATTAATTCGAGCTAGACCTGGTACCGTCCACCTCGAATTACCGAGACTCAACTGTACAACTGAAAACAACGCGATCACTCGATCGTCCGACCATGTCACCGACCACGAGGAGTGCGTCAAATATTCAGTGTCCCCCCTGCGGCCGCGGCGAGCCTGGACTCGGTGCACCAAGTTCAGAATTGATGGCGGCGTGCGGCGCGGCGGTTGCAGACCTGCCGGCACTTCGCCACCTGCCTCCCGCGTGCCCCCGGGGGGCGATGCGTTTCGTGGGGGGGGGGCAGACTCCCACGCGCCCCCTTCCGCGCTCCCCCACCCCCGCACAGCGAACCCTGGGGGGGGGAGAACTCGGGCGCGACGTCATTCACGGAGACGCATGGCCGCGGCGGCACAGGCGCCAACTTTCCGTGCGTGGGAAGAGGGGGCGAGCGGGTAAGAAAGCGAGAGGGGGCGAGGGAGGTCTTTTGGAAGCGGCGCGGCGCCTCGCCCCCCAGTCACCCCGAACAGCGGCCGGGCACGCCTGCGCTCCCAGAGGCCCCGTGGGGAAGGTCGAGAAGAGGGAGGGCGCCCTCGCCTCCGTTCGAAGTGGGCGAGCAGAGCCCGGAGCCCGGAGGGCGCGGTTGGAAAGGATCAGTGAAGCCACCCATTCACATGCAAGCACGACTTGGCGAATCTGCGTTGCGCCTGATGTAAAACTGCCGACGCTGCAATCCGCTTCGCTGTTCCAGCAGTTGACAGTTTTACAACCGTTGCGTGCGTCGCAGGCTCGGCAAGTCTGGCTTTGATGTGAATGGACCGATTGAGATCGTTTCAATTGGCGTAGCGGCGCCTGCTGTATCACGTGCGAAAAGTTAAGCTGCCGTCTGGGATATTAGTATAAGGAACTTTTATTTTAATTGAAAATAATGTGATATGATCACGTAAATAATCTGATTAGATATCTTCGGGTCGTATTAATGATGTAAAAATTCACATGTAGAATGGTGTGATTACGTCATGGATGAACTTACTGATGAAATAAATACAACATATCATTCTTTTACTTCAGATACGACTACGTTCCTCACCGAATGCACATTGACAAGCACTTGCAGGGGAGCCAGGTCCGTTTTCTGTGCATTGCTAATGGGAAAGCATCCCGCATTCACGTTTTTAACCGAGGTGGCTATTTGTTCCGCTTTAAACAAGAACCTTGGATGGGAAGGGGGCAGCGTTCGGCAGTATCTTGTTAGACTGTCGCGAAGATGTCGGATACACCGACTTTACCAACACCATCAAACCGGCTAAGTTTAGCCCAGAGCCACCGTTGCCGCTCTGTCTGCAGAGACTCTGGCCGAGAGGTCGAAGGGTTCGAGCACCAACGGTGGCGGAGTTTGCTCAAAAGCTAGTTAAATAGGTCGAATCCAGCCGATGTCTGGACAAGAATTCAGACGGCTGGTGACTCTGATCGGTAGTATTCCGTGATTTCTCCGATCAAAACCAGACGTCTGCCGGAGCCAGTACCCTAACAAACAAGACGCGGACAGCGCATGATCTTTCCTTCCTCTTCCTTGTTCTATTGTATCCATACTTACATGCACTGCACTACCATACAAGTCGGAAGACCGGACGTGAACTTCGAGTTTACACCGGTTGGGGCCGTGCCACGCTAGTGGGAGATACCTGGTTGAGGAAATTATCCGTAAGCTCACGTGTGGGACCCTGCCGGATCTCCCAATACAGCGGGGGAGAAATTGGGCCACCTCCAGGCATAAAAAATATTCAGTACTCTAATGGCATTAATGACACAGCAGTTGGCGTGCCAGGAAAGATCAGTCGATCCACCACCGAGATCCTTACCACCTCAACCGCAACACCGCTACCGCCACCACCAACACCGCGTGGCTACTTCCTCCCCGGCGCCTCGCTACTCGTCGTTCTCGCCCTCCGCTTTCGTGCTTCACCCTCCCTCAGCGACCAGCTCTTGCAGCTGCCGCGTGTGGTCCAGGACGGCGCGACAAGTCCCGACCGGCATTCCACTGCACCCGGGGCGGGGCGGACCCGGCAGCTCCGCCGCTACCTGCTCCCGGGTTCCCAGGCCGCGCTCCATTGTGGCCCTCTGTTTAAAAACCCCAAACAGCTGGCCGGCCGCATTCGTAACAGTTCGCCTGTGATGGGAATATAATTGGCTCCCGCTGGCCGCTCCGCGCCCGGGACCCGCTGGTGAGGCTGCGGCGGTCGACGGGCAGGATGCACTTGCCCTGCACCCGCTTGCCCTCGCTGCTGCCGTCGTCGGCCGGGCGTTGGGAGAGGATAGGGCAAGGGGCGAGCCAGATGATACTATTTAAAAGCTTTGGGGACACGGTCCTCGACAAGCCAAGAATTAAATATTGTAAACGTAGAATGCGTTTCATTTTCGGAAGAAGAGAAGTAAAATTGTTGGACTTAACACTAATGATTTGTTAATTTCATTTTCAAATTTGAAAAATTGCTCAATATATTAAGTGCAAATCGAAAAGATACATTGACTCCTAAATTTCGTCGTTGAGGTCCAATTTGAAAAATTAGAATTTTCAGATCAATACCCAACCAAAAAAACAACTTACAAACAGAAAACAAGATTCGAGGAGACAAAATGTTCGAAAGCATTAGTAAGCATCAGATCGGTTGTTTTCCTACACGAGAAACCAGAAATCAACAAGAACGATCTTCAAGACAATAATTATAATATGATCGAATGTTATTATCGAGCTGTTATTATTATTATTATCATCGAGCTATTATGGCCGCAAAAGAAGAGAAGTTCCGCCTCTCCTATATACGTGTATTCTGTCACATTATGTAATTTCGTTCTCAACAAATTGAGTTGCACTGGAGCTCTTTAAGTGCTGTGGTATGCCTGTTAGAACAAAGATGTTAAACTGAAGTGGTATACGCTTGTATCTGTTGGAAGCAGTGAACATCCAGCCATTGATCTCGGCAGCCCGTCCTATCGTAAAGATCATCTCGCCGTACTTGAGATTGCGCGGTGTTGGCGCCATAGTAGGAAATGCAAACGAGTGGGAGGCGCCTGCGAGGATTGCACGCGCGTGGCGGGGTGGGCAGGGGAGGGGAGCGGCAAGGGGCGGGGCGCTGGCCCTGGCGGCAGCGCTTTCCCAGAGCGCGAGGTAGGCCCGCGATGTCTATCTCCGGCACTGGGCGGGGTCGGAGCGGCGAAGGGCAGGGTGGGGAGGAGGAGGAGGGGGAGGGGGCGTGATTTATGGAGGCGGCGTGTGCCCCATCCATCCGGCTGTGAGGCGGGCCGGCCGGCCGAACGGCCGGCGGTCGTCGTGCGGGACAAGGCAGCCGCTATCTTCGCCTCGCGCCTGCAGACGCCTTTGCCTGCGCCGCCGCCGCCGCCTCGGGCGGTGGGGAGGGGCGGGGCGCAGACGAGTCTCCACTTCCGCCGTTCCACCCGCACGCACGCCCCGAGCAGCGGGCGCCGCAGGCGGTGTCGGTTTACCAACTCCGACCGCACGAAGGGCGCAGCCTTCAGCTCCGACTGTACACGCCGTGAGGCACAAACGCGTATTACGAAGAGTGTATTGAATCAATACCAATAATTGAATCAATTACCAACAAATTGTAATATAGTCAAATGACTTTTATTTTCTTTCTAAACGTAAAAAATTAACCCGACAAGAACAAGGAAAACCATAATTAATGAAGTGAAAAATGTATGGTATTGATGACTAATAAATTGCACGTCTGTCTTCCTAGTAGTAATAATGTGCATTTATTCCTAATAAATAACTTTAAAGGAATAATGTGTAATATTAGTAGTTCTGCGGACGAGGAATTTCCTTTCCTACTTTCTTGCATAAAACACAAGGAAAAGTAATATTTCGTCTCATTAAACGTGGTTATGTTGGTACACTGTCGGTGAGTACCAAAATGGTCCCCACCTTCCAGTTTGGTGCTGCTTGCTGTATAGCGGGTAAAGTCAACATGGCAAAACCAGTGACTGCAGTCTTTTTCAAATCCACTGGTTGCGACTACATCATACCAACAATTAGAGTTCGCCTCAGAAATATTAGTTGACAAAAGCAGAAAACGTTATATTCAGATATATCAAAAGCGTTTCTGTGGGATCACAGAAATTGAACGGATATCCGATCAGGGAAGCGACAACGTCAGCAATTCATCCACATTCCTAAATTAAATCTTCGATGTTTTTAATTCATCACTCTACAGTTGTCAGTGATTTCAAACATTGCTGCTTTTTATCTTATTGTTAGAAACCTCGAACATTACTGGGGACGGGGGTCATTTAACAGTGATTGTATTTATTAATTTATAAGTAGAATTTATCTGACATACCAAATTGCAAAAGTAAGACTACATAAAACGTATCATATTAAATAATATAAAAATTATAAACCACATTTATCGTCGAAAAAATCAACTAACTTTTATTTGTCCATAGACACATTAGTATTCAATTTAATAATGAGTGGAAAATGATAACATTTTTTTATTACGGTATTTTTCCATCAAACAATAAAAACATCGTTAATAAATAAAAACTGTGTTAAAAAATGTCTTCGATGTTAAAATCCCAACGTTATAGCGGACTAAAGGGTCGTTGGTAGTTTTAAAAATGCAGATTTCTGGATGTTACTTAAAAACTTTAAGAAATATGTTTAAGAATAAATGTATAAAGTAAGATAAATATTTAAGAAGAAGTCAATAATCTGTCGGACGTTCTCAAAAGCAATTCGTGAAATACGTGTAAAAGGTCCTTACAAATAAAAAAGCAACTTATATTAAATAATTAAAATTCAGTTCGATCGCGCTTCTCAAGGAACTCTTCGCCCAGTACCAGGAACAGGTGATTGCATGCCTAGTCATGCAGTGTCTCGCATTTAATGTCATGCGATACCAAGTCCATCGTACTTCGTAAATAAAACGAGCCGGTGACAGTCTTGAAGCAAGTGGCACTGGACCTATTCGGCGGGTCGTGCGACTCCGGTGAGGGGGGAGGGGGAGGAGCATAGCGAGGTGGTCCGCGCGTGCGGGGCTGAGGGCCGCTGACCTCTGGGGCGGAAGGGGTTGCGGAGGGGGGAGGGAGGGAAGCGTCGGCTCGGGTGGCGCCTGCGAGAGCCAGCGCCGCTGAATCTCACGGCGCCACCCGACGCCCTCCGCTCGCCTTTCCCCTCCCCCTCCCCTCCCCCTCCGCCGCTGCTGCACACCGCTTCCTGCTGACGCTGTGCTGGACCGAGTCCTTGCCCCTCAGCCGCAGACACGTTCTGCATAGTGACGGCAAATTTTACCAGAACATCGATACGTCGATGTTTCCATACATCGCTAAAGGACTTTCGATGTCGATGAAAACAACGACGTTTTAACATCGATGTTTTAATTATAGACTAATAAACATGCTATTTTCCTATCCATTTTTAATTACAGCACGAAAAAGGGATATATTTTATTCTTTGGATAGCAGCGTGTTAATAGTATGTAAAAATTATTATCGACTGTAAATTATAAAATTAACAATAACAATGTCGTGTTTTGCTATCGATTTCGTGTTTCACTGTCGACTCAGGCAAAGACACACCTGGCGATAGCATACATTCATAACACGAGCAGCTCCCAAATTGCACAGTCGAAATGTGCAGCGTGATAAAAAAGATGACGCAAATCAACAATACTGCTGTGGATTGCTGCTACTCTACAACGTGCTTCAACCCCTTTTTTTAAAAAAATAAATAAAATTTTTAAAAAATTAAAAAAATATGGTTGTTTTTGCAACAAAATATCGATGTGAAGAAAACATCGAAAGCAAAATATAGATGTTAATATATCGATGTTTCTGGTGGAAAACATCGATGTTTTTTTATGTCATCCCCAGTTATGCAGCGGAGCCTTGCTCAGAAGTCGGAAGGATGCTCCAGTGTCAGCTAGCTCCACTGGGCGAACCCTCAAGATTGACCGGAGGTTGAGGAAATTAAAGAAGGGGAATCGTCAAAATGGAGCAATGCGTTCTTGTACTCAAAGTGGATAATAAGAATGGAATTGTCAACAGCAACACATTGGAAAACCATAATATACTAAACTTTACATGAGAAATTACTTTAAAAATAAAAAATAAGGCATCACTTTACCTCCACGATACATGTTAAATTATCTCAATAATAAACTATGTTTTAACTATTCGCCATGCGGTATGTGGGAAATGAGTTAGAATGCTGTGAAGTGGTCCTCGTCCGGTTATTACGTCACTCCGGTTGATTTGCCACTGGTGAAATTTGTTACAGTTATAGCTTCGTTCTAACGATGTGCGGTGTGTAGAACATCTACTAATTTATATTACTACTAATTTGAAATAGACGCAAAAAATAGAAGGGTATGAAAGAGGTTTCGTTCGTACTTAGGAATTCTAAAAAAATAAAAAAATAAAAAGAAACAGTTTTGATTTTTAAATATCCAAATATTTGATCGTGTTAATCAGCAATTTCAGGTATCTGATATTACGACACTCCACGATATTCCATCACTTTGTGCGTCACTCCTGGCGTCATGCAACGAGGGAGAACGGCGCTTGAGTTTTCACGTATGCCATTTCAGAACCGCCAATTTTTGCTGCCCCATGACCCTGCTATCCACACACTCGGGAGCAGCCTGGGAGGGAATACGTTATGGTCGCCTTTCATTTAGCTGGTACTCTTTTATAGTGTGTCTCACACAGTTTTTTGGTTTCAGTTTCTTTTCTCTAAGGTGTAACTTTTTCGTATGGTTAAGAGGAAAGCAAGCTAAGAACTCATTTGAAAAATGAAATCTATGAGGATATGAAGTTTTCCCGGAATCACTTTAAGTACACTAGACTGAATCAAGCTTTGTCAAAATACATATTTTTCACTGCATAACACTATACGTTGCTGAAAGTTCATAATGTAGTAGTGTTTGCTTATTTATGTGTATTATAAATAATTAAAATTCCTCTTTGCTTGTTGCAGGTGAGTTCTTTTGGAAAAAGAGCAAGGCGAATCTGCGAGGTAAAGTACATTTTCTTTAAACATACTATTTTGCTTATTCTCATTGTATATAGAACATTTATTATTCACTTCGACGAATTTCATTTTTGAACACTTTATAAAGTGGCTTTCAAGTTACGAAATAACTTTAGATAAAGTGAGTATGCAGTTCGGAAGCGCTTGAAAAAAGTACTGAATCTCGATATATGTTTATTAAGTAGATATATCATTAAGATTATTTTTATTAAGATATATTATTAAGATATTCGGACTAGTTTAAATCAGTGAAATTGAATTACATTCTGCTGCCTATTATTGCACATAACATAATATAAAAGCAAAAGCATTTTCAAAACACAGTTACACTCTGTCAAAATTAAATTAACAATAACTCTCCTATATTTAGAAACATCAAAATTATTGTCAGCGTCATTAAGCAAAGAAAATTACCTGAAAATTAATTTAAGATTAATTCATTGAAAATTCATTAGGAGCCTTTGGTAAATTCTATTTTACTTTATCATTTTTCTGTGAATCAGAAATATTGTACTCTGAAATAATCACTTAAGACTGTCTTATATTCGTCTCTCCCAATACTTACCTTAGCGTTTAAAACATTCTAAAATAATTGAAGGGCTTAGTGCATGAACATGTTAACTCAGTTTTTAGTTTTGTCTTCGAAACGAATTTTATATGAGTTTCCTTTAGTTGCTTTGCTACATTTGATAAAAATCACAATATTTGTCATATAAAAAAGAAATTATTTCCAGTTATATAAAAAAGTTTCTTGCAAGTTTACTCAAGTAAATCTCAAACATCTCCTTCGCCCTTTCTCTGAGTTAACACCTTCTTGCGCTAAGCCCTAACTTTACGTATTGCTGATTCCGTGTTTATATTGTAGTATTTATTTTGAAATATGCAGTATTTATTTTGAAATATGCTGTATTTATTTTGAAACGTTTTACTAGAGTTGTACTTGAATTCTTTAATTTATTTGCAAATTAACTCTTGTACATAATTTGCTTGTTATAAACATTCAGTGTTTGTCACTCCAGTAAGGCAGGAAGGAAAGATAATCTCAGTAAAATAAGACAAATTTATTTCAGATTGCACAGTGCAGTTGTGCAATTCGTGCGGTTTTTTGCACGTGCGTCCATTTCAGCGGTAACGTGATTATAATGAGGAGTATTAACAGATCGAAACAGACAGGAACATTGCTATACCCGATGAATAGTTTCATCGCCTTTCAAGCAGGCACTTGCAGATGCTTTAACGACATAATAATTACAAATGGTTGCTATTGCATGCTGGTTCCGTGCGCGCGGTCGGTCGCAGGCTGCGACGCAGGCGCTGGTCGCCGTAATTATGGCATCGCCGGGCGGCGGCAGCGGAGGGGCGGATGGGTCCAGGGTTGGGGCGAGGGCGGGGAACCGACGCTGTGGCAGGGAAGTGGACTGGACGGGGCGTGGCGTGGCGTGGCGAGGTGAGGTGAGGTGAGGAATGGGGTGTAGAGGGAGTGGCGTGCAGTGTTTTGTCCACAAGTTTACTTTATGGAAGGGCATAGTGAGAAGAGTTAGGGATGAGGTTATTTTTGGAGGTCTTACTGTACCTAGAAAATAAAGCAATAGATTAAGTTATGTTTTTATAAATGTTTATTATCTTTTATAATGTTTTAATGGCAATATTTTTGTTAGATTAGGAATGTATTGTACGCATTACGTCGGACTTGACAAAAAAGTACGAACGTTTTCAGAGATTTTACGATTTTACTTTTCAATGACTCTTCTCTATAATATTTAGATTTCAAATCTATATAAAAATCAAAATCTCCAAAGGAATCTAAGCATACTAGTCTTACGTGAAAAAGCTTTCAAGAACTAGATGCCTGATTATATGTGGCTCCAACTCTTCCGTACATCACATTCAGATTTCTAAGTGTGGGTATTTTGTATTGTGAGACCTCACTGTAAAGCTTGCGGTTGACCTCACTCTACGGGACATGATAATACAGTCGACACCGGTAATAGTGAACTCGGATTTAGTGAACCCTCGTTATAGTGAACTTACGTCACTTGTCCCGTTTCACTTACATTTACAAATAAGCATAAGATAAATCGGTTAGAGTGAACCTGAACCTCGGCTATAGTGAACGAAGGAAGTACAACCTCCAGGAAATAAATCGAAGCTTCACCCTGAGGTGAAGGAAGCGGACCCGAAATGGGGACCTTACTGATGACCTTATGGCAATCAGTTTCACAAAGGCTGTGTCCTGCTACAACTGGCGGTGCGCGATTGCTTGCTTCAGTTTCATTCTTCGGGTTACTTGATATTCCGCGGAATAAAGCGCGTTGAGTTCTACGTAGGCAACAGGCAACACGCGATTACCACAGCCTGGCGTTATCGGACGTGCCGCGCGGAAAAGCGACCAGTTTTAGTTGCTTGTGCCATCCTCGGATATAGTGAATTCTCGGATGAAGTGAACCAAAAATGATAGTCCCCAGAAGTTCACTATAACTGGACTGTACATACTTTTCAATAGGTGTGGGTGGTATTTTCGAAATCGGGGCGCAGTGCCTCACCCCTCTGGGCTGGCTAGCAGGAACACTGGGAGCGCCCGGTCGCTCCGCCGCCACGTCGCCGCTCGTCGCACCTACGGGTCCCCTGCTGGCGCGCACGCGGCGATCAACGGCCGGATATGGTCGCCGCCGCGCCGCCCACCCGCCCCGCCGGACCAGTTTCGTAGAGGCAGCGGCGGCGCTGAACGCCCGGGCACCGCGAGGGCGGGCGAGAGGCGAAGGTGGATGCGAATGCGGTGGCGACGGCGGGGGGAGGCGAAGGCGGAGGGGAGGACAAGGTGAAGGTACAGGCAAAGGCAAATGCGGAGGCGAAGGGGGAGCCGAAGACGGATGCGAATGCGGTGGCGAAGGGAGAGGCCAAGGTGAATGATGCGAAGGCGAAGGCGGAGGGGGAAACAAAGGCGGTGGCAAAGGGGGAGGCCAAAGTGAATGCGAAGGCGGAGGCGAAGGGGGAACCGAAGGCGGATGCGAATGCGGAGGCGAAGGGGGAGGCCAAGGTGAATGCGGAGGCGAAGACGGAGGCGAAGACGGAGGCGAAGACGGAGGCGAAGACGGAGGCGAAGACGGAGGCGAAGACGGAGGCGAAGACGGAGGCGAAGACGGAGGCGAAGACGGAGGCGAAGGCGGAGGCGGAGGCGAAGGCGGAGGCGGAGGCGGAGGCGAAGGCGAAGGCGGAGGCGGAGGCGGAGGCGGAGGCGGAGGCGAAGGCAGTTGCGAAAGCGGTGGCGAAGGAGGCGGAAGCGAAGGCGAAGGCAGAGGCAGATGCGGTGGAGGAGGCAAAGGGGAGGCCCTCCCAGTTGACGGCCGCGCCACGAAAGGTCTTCGATCGACGGCAAACTTCGTAACGGGTCCCGAGGGCCCCGTGACAGTAAGCACATCGCCCGCCGTCTCCCTGCCCCCCTCCCCGCTTCGTGACTCCACCTGTCATATTCTTCCGGTGCGCAATATGTAAAGAGGCTTCCGCAGGACTCGATAACAGTCGAGACATCTTTATATTTCCATTCTTAATTCTGTAGGTTTTTCCCCACGGCAGTACGTGTCGTGTAACGTTATTTTCCCGAAGGTTAAAGAGAGCCGGTCGTCCCTCCCTCTCACACTTCAATGCTGTAACTGATACACGTGTAAGAAGTAACATATGTCTCCAAGGTATGTACTTGTGAGCATGATAGAGCAGCATTACCCTTTTAATAAAAACAACAATAATAGTAATAATAATAATAATAATAATAATAATAATAATAATAATAATAATAATAATAATAATAATAATAATGAAGCATGGGATTAGGTTAATAATAATAAAGCAAGTGACGGTTCAGTGTCCCAAGATTATCTTGCTAAGAAAAATAGCTACGCTTTTTCTCATCAGTTTTATGTTGTTTATGCTATCCCTCTGCACTGGAATGAACGGACTTGCAGAACCGTTGCTACTCACATTTATTTTTAGTCTTTTTATTCTTCCAAACTGACATAAAAGCTGCGAATACGCGAGTTGACAAAGTGCCAAGGGAGTTTTCCGTAGTCTCCTACAGATACGATGCTGTTAATTCCGTTGGTACAGCTGCTGCAGCTGGAAGAGCCCACTATAAAAATATTTTTACTGGCGGAAGTAGCATCGCAACCAGTAGCACTTAGACTTATTGAGACTGAAACGAATTAAGATCTCAAGAGTGAAGCCGTGTTTAAAAAATGTTTCAGGACCGATTTTTTTTAAAGCACCGGGTTTTACGATTTTTAATTAACTTTCTAAATGCATGAGTTGTACCTGTTTGCCCTTTCATTTGAAACGATATATTCCATCCACAGCGAACATTTATCAGCAGTGAAATTATTTTCTCTTCTACCACGTCATGTCTTCGGTTTCTAAAGGTCAGAGTGAATATACGAGTACGATGGGGAGGCGGGGAAACTTTTGAAGATACTTGTGTACATAGTGGTTTTGAGCACATTATGAATATCCAGAGGCAAAATTAAATGAGAAACGATTTTCTTGTATAAAAATTCACACGAACGAGGACGAGGTAATAAATTCTATTTATTATGAGATCATGAAATCGACGTAATAAAATCTACTGATTAATCGCGTTGTAAACGCTGTATAAATTACACATATTATTCGGATTGTAAAGAAATTATTTTTCCGTATTTAAGCACGACATTCGTAGTTTTATTATTCGTAAATTATTGATAAAATAGTAGATCATATCAAACATTAAAATTAATTACTGTGCAGTTTTGAAAAATGGAAGAGGCCGTTTTAACGCCTTATCACGTTAAGGCTCATAGAAGGAAACGATTCATTTTCTGGCAACGATGAACTTTCGTTACGTGAAACGATGAAATTCAACTTAAATAGGGGGCAATGATGTGACTCCACTGAAGTGCTTCACTAGCGGAACCCATTGGCGGCGGCACAGCAAACTATACACCGCCTAAGAAACTTTTTATTTTAAAAAGAAAATTGTTGTAAAATAAAATGAAATATTACACACAACTATAAAGATTGAGCAAGTCATCTCATTGGCTATTTGGCGCTCGTGAGGAAATACCATTCTCTCGTAGATAAAGTATCTCTTCACCGGCTTGTAAAATGAATTATTATTCGAGAGCCCAGTCTTCTGCGACCGGAATCAGTAGCGACTTGGCTGCCGGGGAGACAGGCACAGGTGCTTATGACGCGGTGTCTCCCGGACAACCAGGAGCGAAATTATTATTCCTTCGCAACGACCGCCCGTGCTGCGCAGTCTCCTTGCGTGAAGCCGCAGGATCCGGCGCCAGGGTTGTGCGTGGGCTGCACGCCGATCCCCGCGGAGGGCCGTGCGCCGCATGCCGTCAACCTCCGTGCCGTGCGCACGCTGCAGCTATGCCGCAACGGCGGAGGCGGCGAGGAGGGGAGGGGTGGGGCGTGGTCGAGAGGCACAGGCAACGCCCCCCCCCCTCCCGACGAGTTTTAATTTACTTCCCGCGGCGTGTTTGTCCTAGAGGCACGCCGCCGCCGTAATCGCCTCCGCCTCCGACTTGAGCAAACGCGCTCCGCGATTTAAGGCGACCTTGAACGGCTCCCTGCACCGACTCGTTCGCCCGTGGCCTGCCTCGCCACTTTATTCCGCCTCCTCGGCTTTAAAGAGACTTGCTGCGATTGTATTTGAAGGCCATGTGGCTATTTCAGTACGTTTATCGTCGTCTTTCGGGAGATTATCGACCTTCTTGCGACGGACTATTCGTTTTAGCTGGAATATTTCGAGAAACGGACGACAATAATATCGCGTTGAATACTCAAGGTCTCGTAGAGCCGTTGTCATTCGCGTGGTATCTCCTGTCGCGTTCATTTCGTTCGCTCTTATCGGTGTATTGCGTTGGCGAACGTTGCAGTGGTAGTTAGGTGCCTCGTTACCGTCCTCTCCGCCGTCGCCGTGGCCGCTGCGGTCGCAGCTACCTCCGCCGCCGCCGTCGTCGTAATCTTTTTGGCGCTGCCGTGCCTCGTATCTCGCCGCGGCCCGGCGCAGCGTGACCTTCGAGTGGTCGCTTAGCACGCCTCGGTGTAGCGCGGCATTACAGGGCCCGATCCTCCGTGACCGGCGTTCACGCGCCGTGAGCACAAGGCCGGGCAGACGTGGGGTTTGTTTTAGGCGCCTTCCCCGCGCCCGCCCGACCGCGCGCCAACCGCTTCGCGGGCACTGCAATTATGTTCGGTTCTGTTCTATTTGTTCTAATGGCCGGCGGGATCGTCTCTGAGGGTAATGTCGACTCGTGTAATGTAATCGCTGGTAATTAAGCTCGAAGGAACGATTGCTCGTGGTTGAGATAGAGAGCAGGCTGGTAGGAATCTTCTCTGCCAAAAATCGAGTCTCGTGGCGGTCCAAATGGTTGGAGGAGGACGCTTCGTAATTGTTGGCTCTACTTTGTTCCATTTGTAATCATACTTTCATCAAAATCGTTAGCTCAGTGCTTAATAAAGGTTAACGTTCAAAATAATCTCTGGTTAAGGGTATTTTAAAAACTGCTTTACTTGTATCATTTGATATATGTATAAAAATATTAAAATATTTACATTTTATCACAATTTAGTTAGTTCAGCTGACATTAATTTCTTCGTAGTTATTTAATTACAAAACATTACATGACCATGACGTTACGATTGGGAAGGTGAATATTTCCTCTGAATTTTGAACAAAAAACAAGGTAAAAAAGCGCAAAAGTGGAAGCGGTGCTTGGGCGTTAACTCGCTAAACAGTCGCGTCTCATCCCGAGCTGCTAATGAGTAGAATATTTCTCGTTTTCGCGCAACGCGAGTGTTAAGTGACCGCGCGGCGCCTGCCAAGGGCAGTTGAAGGTCACTGTGCGGGCCGCCGCCAGCCGCGCCGCGCCGTGCCGTCGACTTCCCGTCCCAGGACCCGCCCTTTCTGCCCTGGCAGGCGCCCTCGCCGCCCTCTCCCCAGCCCTCATCCCTCGTGCACTTTCACCCCCCGGGACGCACCTCGCCATCCCGCCGTGTTTCCTTTCATCCGCCGTCTCTATCCCTCTTTCTCTCTGTCTCTCTCCAGTCGCTCTTCCTGCTACCTGCAGACTTGTTGTGTCGCGAACGAACTCGCCTCTTTCAGAATCTGGAGGTCGTGCCGTCTCTTCAGTATTCCTCCCCTGAGGCGCAACCCCCAGATCTTTCCTTCCAAGAAGAGAAAAGAAAAGAAAAAAATCTACTTTAGAGGCACATTTTTTCCCTTCCTTTTTTGCACTACCCATGCGAAATTCTACACACAGAGACTTCTGTCCGGTGAACGAGTTAGCGTTGTTTTTCATTCCCTCATTTGGTTTCAGTATTTTTACGCGCCTAATTTATTACACATATCTCATTTCGATACGGTATAATTTATAAAGGTTGCGTTATGTTAGCGATTGGCGGCGCTTGACTGGTTTGGCGCTCGATTCAGCGCGGAAGGCAGGTTCGGTTTCCTTTCCCGGCGACGCCGCCACCGCAACCGCCGCCGCCACTGCCACCGCCACGGCTGTCTTCGCCGCCGCCTCGCGCCCGCCCGCTGGCGTCCGAGCGCAGTGAAAGCTGGTTTGGCGAGTTTTCATTTCGTGTTCGCTAAACGTTGTAGTCTTGTTTCTCCTTCTCGAGCAATCCACGACCGGATTCCAATGGCTTTATGAAGAGACTCGGCCGGCAGCCCCGACAGGCCGGCGGGAGACGGCTGTTCCCCGTAAGGGTTGTGCAAGACGTTTTATTGTAGCGAGGAACAATGGGAAAAAGCAGAGTTCCGCGATAATTTAGACGGCGGCCTGAGGTGCGGAGCGCGGGTGGGGGGAGGGGGGAGGCGATGAAAGAGGAGGTGGAGGAAGAGGTGGTGGAAGCGACTGCTGAGGTCACGTCGCGGAGCTTGACACGCTCGCTGCAGGCGGAGGCGGAGGCGGCGGAGAGGTTGACGGTGCTGGTAAAGACAGGCGCGGATAGTCTTCTTCTGCCTTTGTTCAAGCGCTTTAATAACGGCGAACAAACACCACTCTTTGCGGGTGACGAGCGGTCGCGCCTCCCTTCCCCTCGTCTTCCTCCGCCTCCTGCAGCGCGCGTATGGGCGAGAGCTTTGTGACGGGCTGCTCTTTAATGCCTCGCCCGCGAACCGCTTGCGGAACGCGCTGATGTTCTGCGACGCTTTCCCTCCCCCGCACGCGTGTTTTTTTTTACTTGTGGTACTCCTGGCGGCAAGTACGCGCACTCTTCCAGAATGAGGTCAACGACAAGAGTCCATTCAAAGAGGTGGGAGGTGATGGAGGAAGATTAAGTGATTGTATCACAGAGCAGTTAACGGCAATTTCTCTGCGTCAGACTGCTACGTCAAGGTCATCTCCGCACTCCACACCATGGGATTGCTGGTTGATCCTAATGGTTATAGCAAGGTCATATATAATTTGCATTCGACTTTAATTATAAGACTATTTGTGAGGCAGTTTGCAATGTGACAACACAACTGTTTATTCAATCCGCGTATTTTGAATTGTAAATAACCCGCTGCAATTTGCCCGCTTCACCTGCGATTAAATTTTCCATCTGGTTTGCAACTTTCCCCAAATACATTGAACTAAGATTGTTGGTGCTAAAATTGGAAAGTAGCCTTTTATAAAAATATTCCTGATTCATAGAGATTTCTCTGTAAATGCGTGGAATATATCAGAACAAAAACAGTGAAAACGGACAAAGGTGACGAGTAAGAAAGCTGAATATTATCAACATCGTTCAACCAAAATTGAAAACGTTTTTAAAAATCTCATATAAATAAAGAAGTTAGCAAGTGTAATATTAATGGAGTCATGAGTAATGAAGGTACGTATATGAAGAAAACAGTGCTAGGAATCCCATGTGGTTGCTTTCTTTAGGGAAGGATGTTATGAGTGTGGTGGTTTTATTATGTGTCACAGCTATGACAATAATGGAAGTAGATGTAATTACAGCATGAGTACGTGGGTGGTCATGCATGTGTCGAAGTTCACAATATCGACACATTTTTATAATACCGGACGATATGCATATTACTTAATATCCGAATAATTTCTAATTTGCTTAGTTAATTATGTATGTTTATAGCACATGACCTTCTGGCTAGGGAGATAAATCTGAAGTCTCTTGAGTTCCCTATTCTTTGGAGATCGCGACTGGTTATAACAACGCAAGAATTTTCTATAATTGATGAATTTTACCACGTAAACGCTACATGCTACAAAAGATGTGAATTAATTTTCTCGATGACAGAATTAAGAGATGTGTAAAATACGGAAAGGGAAACAAAAATGCACCGAAGAAAGAATATCAAAAGATACAAAGAGTAAATAAAGCTTCTAAAAATCGGTTTCTTATATATACGAGTACTCGTCTTAGAACCGCCCACGGGGCAAGTCTGGGTCACACGGGGTGAGAATGAGCCAGGGTCCATTTCTTAAGATACAGGCATTCTGTTGAAAGGTGATGGTCCTAACTTGCACAATTTGATATTGTTGATATTTTTGTTTGCTATTGACATGAACTTACGTCGACACGGTCGGCATCCACTAAAGCCCAGCAAACAAAACAATACAAGAAATAGTCAATAAAGCAATCCCACACTAATTATGTTTCAATATTCAACACGGCACTTGACACAAAAATGAATAACTTTTATAATGCAAGACTTTCCAGGATCATTATGATAGTTATTTGTGCAATTTGGAAATAGCAAAGTTCTGATACTCGTCAATAGGATGCCTGTATCTTAATAAATGGAGCTTGACATATTCTCACCCCATGTGGCACCGTTTGACGGTACCTACACTGTCAGATATTACATTAAATTTAATATATTTACATTAAAGGTATATTAATGTACATGTACCTTAAATTTAATGCTTAAATTAAAATCAATTTAAATTTAATGTACGACTGTTAACTTGACCTACTTGTGTACATTAAATTTAATTGTACATGTACATTAAATTTCATTGTACACGTACATGCAAATTACTTTCATGTATTTTTACATTAAAAGTAATGCAGAAATTTCTGACAGTATATTTTATATTTTTCGATGCCAATTCCGATACTGCAATGTCGATTGTCGGGTACTAACCGGTTTTCCCTTCCCATTACTGTCCATAAGGAAATGGGAAGTTTCGATACGTCCAGATTCGCTGGAATAGCTAAGTACGTAGCGCAGTGAATGGTCGCTGCCGGCTGTTTGATTTCTCCGCCGCGCCGCGCCGCGCTGCGAGGAGGGGGATGTGGGCACAATGCACGAGAAGAGCGGGTTGGGCTCTCGCTCACTCGCTCGCTCGCTCGCTCGCTGTCAACATCGTTATCTGGGCGCACGCACGTGCATTAAGTACGCGGGCGTGCACTGGCGTCCCCCCTGCCCCCGCCCCCGCCCTCGCCACCGCCCTCGCCCGCACGCGCCCCTCGTTTGTGGAACAGTCGATCAACGCGAAGTGCAACGACGGCGCTGGGACTCGCTTGCCGTCATCCTGCATTTACTACATCGTGTGGCCTCGAGGAGGTGATCATGGAGATGCTATTTCGTGGTGAACGCTTTCTTTTTATTGACTCCCATGAAATATTCACGTGCCAGTTTTGTCACTTAGCTAGTTGGTTAATTCGACGTTTGAACGACTGTGATTTGTAATGTTAGTGACCTGCAGCAGCAAAAATGCTGCTGAACAAAATCACATTTTTTTCCTTCAAAAGTAGCACGTACACTGCTCAAGAACAACAAATTGAATACTCCTGTATAATATTGCAGTAAATTATGTTTTAAGTAAAACAGTCTTCACGAATACTACAATAACATGGTGTACATACCATGGTAGTACATATGTATACACAATACAACAGTTCTTTACATACCAAAAATACGAAAAATTTTGTTGTTTCATAACACAACATGCGACTAGCAAATATTTATTGACGAGCCTCCCCTGTGAGATTCGCTGTTCGCATGACGTCAGCTATCCCGTAAGCATTGACGCTCTGAGAATGAGACTACAATCGATACTCGCAGAAGGAAAAATAAATCAAAATAAAATATTTTCATTTTTCACTCAAAATTGTAATTGATTTATTATTTTGGGATTTTCTCGAGTTCCTTGGTATCTAATAAAACCGAAGACACCTCCCAATTGGTGAAAGGCTGCAAATTTTTCTTTCAGTTTCTGAGTGTTTCGGAAATCATATTGCAGGTTATGCCATCTTAGTATTTTGAGCTGTACATGGGTCTTCTCAATTCTTCGAATCTTAACCACCCAAATGTACAAACAAATACCGTGGAATTTTATATTTAGTGATACTGTACTATGTTACCAGTCTAATTCCTAGGGGGTGGTGATATAGTCTACAATATATGCTATTATCTTCGTGATAAAAAAAGTTATTCATCAACACTTGAAACTTACTTTATTTATTCCCAGGTTTTGCAGTTCTTACTTTACTGTTAGTTTTAATGTCGTACCTACAATTGAGACTTGAAAGCGTTTTAGTCTCTCGGTAGGCAATCATACTACAACGGTTAGAACGGTTCGCCTGTGGGTCTTCAATCGAAGATCGTTGATAAAAGTGAATCGTTGATAAAAGTTGTTTTTGGCAACATCTCTCGAAAAATTAATAGTGTTTCTTTAAAATCTGTTTACTTTCAAGAAAAAATGTATAACGTTCAATGTGGATTGTATTGGAAAAACTAAATTGTCTTCAGTGATATTTTTGCGATCATTTCGAAATTGAAAATAACATTACATCATTTTTATTACAGTTGTAGACTAGACTGTAAATGTTTGATAGCTGGTGTGGTAATTACCTCGGTTAATAAATGCCATTGAACGTGAAATGAAGTCGGTTAATTGTAGCTTATCTTTAGGAGTTGTCTTTCTCAGACACAACACGTGTTAAAAACAAAATTAAATTAATTAGATCTCTGTGTATATTATTTTGTTATAACGTTGGTGCACAATAAAAGTGACATTCTACAGCAGGAAGCTTTTATCCCGAGCAAAGTCGATTACTTCGCAGTTAAAAACGAAGTGTTTTACTCAATTCGCGAGCTGTCTTGTGAACGACGTGTATGAAATGTTTACTAGTAGTAAAAACATTTTCCTTAACTTATACCTCGAATGAACTAAAAAAAGTTAAATTTCTTTAGAGGTGCCGCTTGTCTTGTGTACTGACGACATTAAACATGAAGATATAAAAACACTATCGCAATCGCGGTGTTAATTTTCTCGGAGGTCTTATGACGCCGTGATGTCTGTTACCCGTGTCTGTGCGGTATTCGGAAAAGACCTTTCCACACGCCGCCAGAGAGCAGCAGAGGCGTTTTTGGGCGCGTAGTCACCCGCACTCGGCTGAGAGAGACGGATACCGTCGGCCCGTCCGCCCGTCTGCCCGCCTCATTGTCCTGAGCGTGGCGTATAAATGCATGTTTAGCGCCGCCCGCCGGCTGCATTTCGCGTTCAGCGACGCCCGTTGAATTCGTATTATTAATCGCCCGCCCGCGAGCGAGGGGCGGAGAGGAGGGTGGTTCTGTTGCATTCGATTCGTCGCGAAGGGCGCGAGAGATCGTGAGAATGATGAGGTGTTTCTGCGGGTGACATAGTCATCGGTGTGGAATTATTCTGCGGTTGCAACATTAGTACGTGCCGTGAAAATTTGAAATTGTTTTTGAAGGCTACGATTCCGTCTTACTGTTAGAAATGGACATAATGGACTCGTCTGCTATTTATAAAAAGTTTGCTTAATAATTTATTCAACGAACACGGTAAAGTAATAGTTTATTCTTTTGGAATTTTGGAGAGATTTTGCTTAGCTCTGTAATGCTACAGACACAGTACATAAGTAGTTCTGTAATTCTACTCCGAAATACTGTACATGTGTAGTGCTTGGGTGGTTGATTAATGTCCTTTCTGAAAATTACTTTTCAGCACTCATGTGTCGAGACTAATATTGAACTTCTCAGTTTATTGATTGGATAGTGTTACAATGCGGGCCGTGCACTTTGCCATAAGCGCTAAGCGAAGAAATCATGGCACTATAAAAAATTTAGAACCACAAAATGAACACAACTCTATGACATCATGAATCAACATGGCTGCCATCTCGCATATCGAGAATTATCGGAGTAGTATATACTCGAATCTTTTCATGAATGCATGCAAAAATATAATATTTGCAACTCGTACGAAATTTCCTGTGGTGTACACATTTCAAAATGCCGGACTCAATTCACGTTTTATGAATATATGAAAGCTCTCGCGTTGGTTATTTTTATTAGTGAACTCGTTTGTGCCACATGTACTAAAATGTCAAAAATACGTATTTTTTGTTTTTCCTTACGCGGGGGACCCGTGGGAACTAACCCGTCCCCCCAAAAAGCCTATGTCACACTGGGTAATGTGTTTTTTACTAATTTTCTATATTAACGTAAGTGATTCAATTACTCTATTGAATACGCTATAAATAACGATAAATCAACAATTAAATATAAATTTTGAATTAAGTATTCATGATTTTTTTACCAGAGAATTGTTTACCTGCACCCCCCCTCCCTTCCATCCTTCAGAAAAGTCCTGGTTGCGACATTAGTCATACTAACAATTAAGGATTCAGTTCACTTCCTTTTGAGTATGTCACTCCCTATCATCCTCAAATGATGTTCATATTGTTTGTTGATAAAACATTTGGATGCTCCTAAGTGTGTACAAAACGAGAAGTTCCAAGCAAAATTTTCCGTGGGTGACCTTCACTCGGTCAAATACCACGAGTGTGTCAGTTCACGTTGTTCAGCTATTTGAAGTTACAAGCGTCGAAGACTAGGTTATAAACTTCGTTACACCCACCGTGCCCGGAAGTGCATTCATTTTAATTCCAAAGGTCCTTGAACAGCCGCTTCTTGGTCCTGTGGGCCGCTGAGAGCGTAATCTGTACGGACAGCTGCAATAGCGCCGTGACGTCATTAGCCATGTTCGGAGCTCTCGCAGTCGACACACAGCAGTGGGCTCGTAATTATCGGCACGTAATTCGGGCGAGAAGCGGTTTGCGATGGTTGCGGCCGGCAGCGGCGGTGGCGGTGGGGGCGGGGGCGGCGGCGACCACGAACGCCGCCCGCCCGCCCGCTCGCCATCATGGCCGCCGCAGCGACGCGGAGCCTTCTGCGCAGGTCACTTGTTGCTGGCGCGGCCGCGCGGAGCAGCAGCGGCGCGTCGGCGCCCCCCAGTCCTTTGTGTGACGCGGACGGGAGCGGACGTGCGGCCAGTCTCCGCGGGCCCTGAGTCGGGGGGGCTTCGTGATTGCCAGTGATTTTTGTATCCCCACTCCCTCCCGCCGCAACCCCCGCAGTACGTGCCTCCCCCCTCGGGGGTGAACATTGCTTACTCTCGCAACAGTGTGCGTACTTGCCGATTGTAGTGCGTTGTGATCAGCCGAGGATTCGGCGAGCGGGACGCCCGACGACCAAGATTGTGGAAGGAGAAGTGCATCTCGGAAGAAGTTCCTTTGTTATTGTGATTCTTAGATTTAGTGTTGTGTGCTGTTGTTGCCTCGATTTCAACATTGGAGAAGAGTGCGCGTACGGTACACAAAGCCTATCCGTTATTTTCGTATTTTGTGAAAAGTGTCGAGAACTCGAGAATCCTGCTGTGGTTTCCTGCTGGGATTACTAGAAGTGCAGACATTACAGCACTCCAGCTCACCGGAAGAAAAATCATTCAAGTGAGTGTGTTTCTACATTGAGGTATTTACGATGTCTATTGGTTTAGTGTTCAGATTGCAGCCTCTGTATTAACATCCGGGTCTTCGGCAGCGTATTTTGGACGTTCTATTAGTGGCTCACAACATGGTGTCAGTTTATTTAAGAGTTGCCAAGTTTATGTGGAAAGATTGGTGGTGTATGGTGCTTTTATGTTGCAAAAATAAGCCGGATCGATGCTTGATAGCGGCAGCTCGACAGGCGATGGGTTTGAAGGAGCGTCGGCGAGCGGAATGCCTTGTTGCAACTGCAACCCCAAGGTGAAGAAGACGCCGCGTTTCCTTGTGGCCTTAGTGCGCCGACGTAAGCAACGGCCGCCGTTCCTCATGTAATAGGCTGTGACGTGGCGTGGGTGAAGTGAATACGGGAGTGCATTTGTTCCGCTGGGTGGGGGTGTGGTGGTGGCGGTGTGGGTGGTTGCGGCTGTGAGCGAGTCCTGGAGCGCAGGGTTTCGGCCGGCACTGTCCCCTGCGCGCCATGACCTCGATAGAGGTCACGCGCGGCCCTGGGAGCTGTCGTCAGCAAATAAGCCAGCGTTCGCTCGCGCCCGTATCGCGCACCTTATCGTGCGAACGCGGCCGGGGGCGGCGGCGGGGGAGGCGCCGGCTTCGCTAATTGCCCGGCCCCACGCCCCTGCTCCCTCCACCCCACCCGCGCCGCCCGTGTCCCTTAATTGGATTTTCATCGGCCGCGGCGTAGCGGAACGGGATGTCTGCAGCGGGGCGCCGGCTCGGGCGGGCAGCTGGCCGCCCACCCCAGGGGAGCCGAGGGCAGGTGAAGCCGCGAGGGAACGGCGGTGCCGCCCCCGCCTCGCCTCGCCTGCATGTGTGCGAGCGCTGCGGGGGCGGAGGAAGCAATCCCGCCCGGGGGCGGTCGGGTACTTGTGTGAGGAATGCGGCGAGTAGGGGGGCGGGCGGGCGGCTCCCCCGCGCCTTCCGAAAGGGTCCTTCTCTCCCCCCTCCCTCCCCAGGGGTCGGGTCGTGGCATGGCGAGGGGTCGGAGGGGCGCCGTGGTAGTATCTGGGCCCCGACGCCGCCGCCCCTGCAATATCGTGGCTGGTGGCGGCCTGGGCCGGGGTGGGGCAGGGGCTTCGTTATTATTAGCCCGGGGCGGAGGGGGGAGGCGAAGGGTGGCGGCGAGTGCGGCGCGGGTCGGATTATGTACCTCCCCTTCCAGCCGGCCGCCTCTGCCTGGCGCTTGCTGTTGCTGCTGCTGCATCGCGCTCCCTCGCTCTCTCTCTCTCTCGCTCCCTGATTTACAACCCCCGCCAGCGCAGCAGTTTGCCCTGACGTTCGCCGCCTGCGCCCCCTCCCTCCCTCCGCCCCCCTCTCGCGGATCGCTCCCCTCCCGCGGCGGACGTTTTTGTGCAGCGTGCTGCGCCGCGCCGCTCCG
Source organism: Teleogryllus occipitalis (assembly GCA_011170035.1). NCBI lineage: Eukaryota > Metazoa > Arthropoda > Insecta > Orthoptera > Gryllidae > Teleogryllus > Teleogryllus occipitalis. The sequence continues at coordinate 58,663 of BLKR01015469.1, forward strand.
CGCCGGCGCGGTTGCGTCTATAACCCGAATCTGGGTCGGCGATCTGGCAGAGGTGGCGCCGACTGATTGAACGTTGTTGACGCCGCTGGTTTCCTCGATTTCCCTTTTTTATTTTCCTTTTTTCTCTCTCCCGCCCGCGAGTCGTTTTTGCGCGACCTGACAGTATGGTGGTTGGTAATACAATCCGAGCGGGGCGTCAGTTTCCCTCCGGGACGTTCGTAAAGTAGTTAATTTTCTGGACGGAAAGTGGATAATACGTGTATTGTAATGAAGACATTTTTCGTTAGAATCATCGACATGCGCGGCCTAAAACGAGGGAAGAAAGCAGCTATTTCTCGGATTCTGGGCTTCCGTTTTTCATTAAACTTTTGTGTTTATATACGTCATATTTTTCTGGTAAATAAATACAACATACGAGCAAAACAAGTTTATTGGTACAATTGATAAATTTCATTGATTTTTGTCGAACCATTTACAGGCTTGCCAGATGGTTAGGAGACATTCTCCAAAAATATTGCATCAATTCCTCAAATTGCTAGTTCAAAAAGGGAACAATAAGGAATTAGCCGTGTTTACTAGAATAAAATGTTCAGTTGTGAAGGGTCACGGGGCCCCATTTGTTTTTTAATTATCATAGGGTACCTCGCCTCTCCGTTCGCACGTCTGTCGAATTCTCGGCAATTCTCAATATTGGTGAGAGATAAATGTGGTTAACCGATCTGTCAAGTAGTTTCTCGTGGAAACAATAAAGAACCCGATGAAGATCAGAGTACTGTTGAATATTCTTTTTACTGTCTTACGTAGGCATTAGATATTTGTTATATTCTTAGCGATGCACGGTAGAACATGCTTGGAATGTGCGGGAAAGAGAAAATACAAAGCAAACATGAAGTAGGACGTGGACATTTATGAGCCATTTGTAAGTAATCGAAGGACACTCCATGCTCCACACTTTTCTACGTGTATTTGCCTGAAAGAACTTCATGTCATTAAAAAAAGCAATTTTATTTTTGTGGTTCGGTCAATATTATATGGTGCAATATTGTCGGCAGTTTTTACAGTGTGTAATGATTCAAATGTTTTTCCGAAATGTTTGGGGAACCTTTCGACTCTTTGTGCCTCGGCAACTACAAGTAATGTTCATTGACTTATGGCGAAGAGCTGCAAAATCACTGAAACTACTGTTAGCTCATAGAAAGAACAGCGAAATATCAGGGAAATATTAATATACAAATATATGAAAAGAGAATTTACTAAACCTTACTAGTACTGGGTTTTGTTGTTCTCATCTATACTTCTTTCGTTTTCCATAATACAATGCTGTCATTTTATTAAGCTGCTGAACCATTGAATTATCCATTTAATTACGCTACAGTGAAAGTAAATGGAAAAGTATACTTTGCTGAGCTGGCAAGAAAGTGAAAGGTGGCCTCCTTCAAGAATAGATTGTTCCTCCGGTGTGTGATTTTCCCCATAGTGTTATTTTCATTTCATTGTAAATAGTGAACGTGTAAGAAATAGTTTTAATATTTGAACCATCGAAGTTGTTGAACCATCGAGGTCTTCACGTGTTATTTCTGCACCTCTGTGTTTGTTATCAATGTAAGTTGTGTTCTGGGTCGTGCCTCGGGCTTCTGGAAGTTTACTCGTGTATCGCGTAACATCCGGTTTTGAGGAAAATGTACGTTATCGGCAGAGGTGTCCAAATAGAAGATACGAACAGAATTGACTTGGGCTTTAGAAAGACTGATTTTCAAAACTGTTCGCGGACACACGGGCAGTGTTGATTAGGGGATTGTTGGCAGAAGAAAGGGGACGGGGGTGAATTCGTTGCTGCTTGGCTGCCTGGGAGACGCCGCGTTGTAGGCCTAGTCCACGTTTCGGACGTCATTCTGCGACCTTCCTTAGGGTGAAAAGTGAGTATTGGCAACTCATTCAGTCCGGCAACTGTTTAAAATTTCCAGCTTCAATCGTTTACCCAGTTATTCTCTTTGAGGAAGTTGAGAATGGCGGCCGAAACGTTGGCACTTGTGCCCAGGACGCGTCTCCCGGACAGCCAAGTAGTTAATGACGCCGCCCGCGGAAGCCTACCATCTCAGGATTAATAGATTGACGGAGAAGATTACTATGTGGGTTCTTAGGTGTCCGGTAGACGGCCGCGTCCTAGGCGAAGTGCCAACGATTCGGCCGCCATTCTGCCACCTTCCACAGGGCGAAATGCGCATTTCCCACGCCCTTGGCACCGGAGTCCGCCAGCGTGGCGACGCCAGCCTTCCTGTGGCGCCCTGTCCGCTGGGGCCCGAATTTTCAGAGTGCGCCGCTCGCCACTTCCGTGAAAGCCTTGTCGTGTCGAGCGCAGCCCAGTCGGCAACGCCGCGCGTCGCAGCTTGGAGAGCGCCAGGCAGTATAGCTGTGGCCGGGAAGTGGCCCAGAGTGCGCCGTCTTTTTTTCTTTTTAGTCCTTAAGTCTTTTTTTTATCGCGTTGTTTGACATTAGCTTACAGCGTCTCTAGAATCAATCAAAGAGTATGTATGAGTAAGGCAAATCATTGATTTGCAAAAAAGACTTAATACTTTGTTTATACATTAAAACCCGCGTTGATCTCAGAAATTCCATTAATACCAAACGACTATCACTTCCGTATTCATTCAATGAATACTAAATAAAGTGAAAATATAAATGAAGGGTTTTAAATTCCGTGTTAAGTTTGTTGCTAGTCGCTAGTCGTTTGGTTGGGCGTCTTTACTATCCCAACGTTGGCGAGTGATTCGCCCTCGAATTATGTCATTGAACCTTTCGTAATGGCACGTCGACGTGTTTCGCACCGGGTGATTTACGATCGTCTAAAATACGCGACCCGATAACAGCTTAATGTGTCTGTGAGGCCTTTTATCGTTCTATTTCGAGAGCGAAGAATGGGCGGGGTAAATGCGATTTGAACATGCAGAAATGTTATACGAGGTGGAAGACGTTTCAAGTGGAGATGCGTTGTATCTCTTGCGTCATAGAGATAATGCGAGAATGTACAATATAGTATCTTGTAAAGCGCGCGCACTTTATTTTAATAGTCCTTTAACGCTAAAACGATAAACTAGCGGCTGTACTATGAAATGGAAAAATGTGACATCTGCATATTATTCGTAGTAAAAAGTTAGTACATATTAATGAAGATAAAACTAATACTGCTAATAATGAAGCACGATTTCCCTTTCAGGAGTAAAACCTCTTTTTCAGATTAGAGACTGGCGCATTTCTGCCATATGGTGTGTGTAGTCAGAGTTTGCGTTTTTTCTAAAAGATACTCAGGGCAATATTTGTATCGGTTTTAAGATTTAATTTCAAATGCACATTCCGTGACATATGGAATTAAATAACATCAGGTTCCACACTCTTTCAAATGACCTTCGATCGTTGCTAGCATGTTGCATGGCGTGCAATAATTCATCGTGGGTTGAGAAAATTTTGGATCTGTGTGTAATGTTCGAAGCGAATTGAATTTGCAGTATGAATGATGTTACCTCGTTTGCTCTCTGCCAATGAAATGAGCGAGTATTGCACACTGCATGTGTTATGCCGAAACACAAACGCATAGCATTTTCGGAACGAGGGTTCAGCATTTAATTGCTTGCTCCGAAATCAGATCACTAATTAAGAACTGACATACAATTGGGAAGGCTTTTCGCGAGTTCCCACGTGTAAAAAAAAAAAAAAGAAGAAGCGGGTTATTGCTCGTTGCTGGCTAGCAATTTCCTGGTGGCAATTCTGATGAATGTTCGGTTATTTATTGTTCATCACCATCTCCCGTCGTCTTGCATTGGTGCGTGATGAGTGCATCGTGTGTACTTTCTTATGTTTAATGGTCTCTTTGAAACGAGTTCACTATCAGTACAATTCAATAAGTCAGTGCGTTGTGCCTCCATAAGCATAATGCAGACCTAAGTTTATTTATTATTAAAGACACGTAATATTTTCTGTTCCAACTCGCGGCATGTAACATTCGAGGTAGCATAAATAACGTTTCTGATATTGAGTGAATATTTGTTTAATGGCAAGCTTTTCAGTTGTAAGGAACTGTGGTTAACACACTTTCCGGATTATTACAAATCGAATAGCTCTCGCTTTGCGAGTTATAATCAGATCGTTTCTTTTGTTTTGGTCACTTTTCATTTCTTCATATGTCGTGGTTTTCAATCGTTAAGTTCTGAATTTTATGTGTGTTAGACATCTGCTCTTCCGAGAAACATATCAGGTCACTATTTCTATCTTTGTATCAAAATAATTGTCGGTACAGGCCAAAAGCAGTAAAATTGGTTGGTCCTTTCAGGGCCCGATCAATACACGAATCCATGAGTGTGTTAATCCTTCTCAAAGTCAGTATGGAGACACTGTAACCCTTGTAATTTAAAAAAATGAGAATTAAAATATTTGTATATATATTTATGATCTATTATGATAATTCATGTGAAAAAATAATGGGGGTTCCTAATCAGTGACCTAAAGCGCTTGCTTAGTCTTCTTAAAATTGCATCTACCCCAGTGTTCAAAATCCATCCGCTCGCCACGGCGTGTGGGGAATGCTGAAGTGGCAGGTGCCGTGTGCTTGGCGCTGGGAGGTTGTTATCTGCGGCGCGTGGGACCGTCGCGTGGGGCGCCGGGCGGATTCTCTCTCTCGTCGCCGTCGCCCCCCCCCCCCGCCTGCGATCGTCTTTGTTCCGTGGATGAAAGCGGGCCGGGCTCGCGGAATCTGTGCTTGGCTGAAGACGGCTCCACACATTCGGCATTCGCCGAGCTGCGACCTAGTGCTCCCCCAGCTGACGTGTTCGGCGAATGTTCGCTCCCATTGAGTGTGCAAAAGACTGGCACGTGGTGGATAAGGCGAACCCCCAATGTTCGTCACTCGGCAAATAGCAAGCAACTCATCCACAATATTCGGGATTCGGCGAGCGGTTGCTCGGTTTTCGCCGAATAACGAATGTGTGGAGCCGTCTTAAAAGATACCGATGGTAGAGATGGCTCGTTTGGTGACACTGCAAGCTACTGGATGGGACGTCTTAGGGTTCGAGTCCCGACGGTGGTGGATTTTCGACATTAGTTGTTACGCTACGTCGAACAGTCGGAATTCAGTCACTCTCTGGAAGAGAATTCTTGCGGCTGGCTGCTCTGATCGGTAGTTTTCCGTGGTTTCTCCGATCAACACCAGGCGAATGCCGGAGCAGTACCCAACCAGACGGGCCACGGACCACGCGCGATCTTTCCTTCCTTTTCCTTGTCCTATCCTTCCCCCTTACACACACTTACACTAACATGCACTACACTACCACGTATTCCGGGAGACCGGCCGGGAGCCTAGAGCTTGTCCCGGCTGGGGCGGTGCCTCGCTGGTGGGAGGGTCCTGGTTAGGGGGAAACTCCACTAGCCGACGGTAGGTCGGCCCCGGATCTCGCCGTCCAGCGGGGGAAGATCACCGCCATCTCCCCAGAAAAAAATGCACTACACTTACGGAACATGACCAGAGCAGTTGACACGCCCGGAAACACGAAAAATCATTAAAATTTGCCAACACTAGCGGAGAGAGAGAGAGAGAGGGGGGGAGAGCGAAGGGGCGTGGGTTCGTGCCGGGGAGAGGGCTTGAACGTGGCCGAAAGGAAGTGTCGCCGAGGCGGCTTCCGTCGCGTCATGTGAACTTCGCTGATGCCGGCGTCGCGTCGCGTCGCGTCGCGTCGCGTCGGCTGCTTGCCACGCAAGGACGCCGGCCGGACTGTGACACACGCGTTCCCATTACGCCAGCGGTTTTTTATCCCGCTTCGGAGCGTCCCACGCGCGCGAGCGGCAAGAAATCAGCGGTGCTTTAGCGCCGGCGGTTGACGCCAACTTCTATTTATGAACGCTGGGTTTTCCTCGGACATTTTTTTTATAGAAAAGCATTCAGCACTTGTTTATTGCGCTGACCAACAAGGAAAGATTGGGATCAATGCATCTGACCGGAAAACCATGCTTTTCTTTAGAGCTCGTGCTTCAATTTGTCTTAATTTTGTATGAAATTAGTAGTGCATCCGTAATTGTATTCTTTTGAATTACATGGAACTGGATTTGTCGTTTTGAAGTGTTCCAGAAATGGCTTATGGTGACAGGATTGTAGATAACGCATGCCATTATACAAATTCGGAAGTGATGTGCGAGTTTATGACGCGTGAACTTTTTAATCTTCTAATAAAAGTATTCGGAGAATGCATGTGAATCCTGTGATCATTTTTTAGTTCAAGCAATATGCATGGAACTAGGCGCGGATTAATCTGTCGGATTAAAGATCGGACTGACAATGCAAGGACGCTTAACGTGGAAAGAATCACATTATACGGCTTATCTCAGAATCTATATTTCCCACAATCTGACTTGACTGATCGATGTCAAAAGGACAAAAAAAAAAAAAAACTTGTCGCTTTTGCCGTTGCGAGTAGGCAAATATGTGCATAATTTCATATCCAGTTTAATATCTAATTTTCCCCGAGCATTATGCTCTGAAATGGCCTTGAAGTTCACACATTTTCTTTTAGTGCTAACATAATTCAATGAATCAGAATCAGACATGTATACAGATGTATTAATGACCATTGTTAAGGGCGGTGTCTTGGAAGCATTCACTGTTAGAACTTATAGTTTATAGTAATGTATTTGGAGAGCTTGTTTTATTTCGGTGACAGAAAATGTATCAAAAGAAGTTGTATCTCAAACTAAACAAATTGTTTTTGTTGTGGATGCTCTCATCTGTTCGGGTGAAGCCACGTTCGCAGGACTTGTGGCAGCGGAAGCGTGTGACATCACTTTTTGTAGCCTTTTCGGAATTTTGCATGTGTAAAAGTCATGGGGAGATTACATCGCATAAACCCTCGCAAGGGGAATCGGTGACAGTTTCAGACCCACACTGAAAAAACATTAAAAATAAAATTAATCGAAGGTACCATGAGTGCATTTGGGAAGGTTATGAACTCTTGAGGTAATTCTGGAAATGTTGAATTGTCAGGAAAGAATGTGGTTTATGAGATTAGATAATAGTTTTCATGTTTTTCTCTTGCATTGCGTTGTGTAAAATGGAAAAGCTGTGTGGGAACCGAAGTAAAGCCTTCGACCTACAAGCGCAATTATAATTAGGTCCCTCTCTCTTTTAACGAATAACGTAATATATGAATTCAGTGATCCCAAATATGTTTTTGACAGTAATAATACACAGGTTTAATGCAAATGCATGTGTTTAGTATGTATAAAATGTAACGTATTGTAGGACTACAGTTAGCAACCGCCACAAAGGGCGGCGGCAGAGGATTAGACGCCAGGGGCCAGGCAGGATGCGACACGCCGAGGTATTCTGGGAAATCCTAAGAGCTAGGGAAAGGGATGCCCAAAGTACGGGACAGCGCATTTTTGCCGCGTGCCGCGTGTCAAATTCTTGGAATCCAGGGAAATGGATGTCCAAAAATGCCTGGCAAAGCGGTCAGTGTGGGCCGTGTGCAAAACCCAGTGACGTTTCAGGTCACGTGGGTGGGGACTATATAAGAGCGGACGCAGAGCGCGGGGGTGGGGGTTGTTGAGCTGAGAGGGAACCCTCGTGCGAACGCACAAAAACTTGCGCCCAGGGCGGTGCGGAGCCGAGCTAGGCTCGTGCGGCAAACCAGGTGTTGGGACGCCGTTGTGGACTATATCCACGGGTGACAAGAGGTCGCCGGAGCTGTCTGCTGTGTGCGGGAGGCTCGCGGAGGAGTGGCGCGGGCCACGAGTCAGTTATTCATTTTTAAGGATCGCTCCTGCGATCAGGGAAGTAAAGATCTACCAGAGCTGAGTAACTTAAAGTATGACTGTACATATTGTGAATAAACCTGTACATATGTATCATTGAAGCTCGTGTCTGTGATTATTGTGTATTCCCACGACGTCACAGACGGGTAGACATAATTGGTGGCAGCGGTTATAAAGAAGCCCACGGGGGAGTACGTGCACCACCAAATAGTATAATTGGTGGCAGCGGTTATAAAGAAGCCCACGGGGAAGTACGTGCACCCACCAAATAGTATAATTGGTGGCAGCGGTTAAACGAATTCCACGGGGAATATCATTCACCAAATAGTATAATTGGTGGATGCGGTTATAAGAATTCCACGGGGAAGTGTTGCTCAATTGTGATAATTAATAGCAGCAGTTAAAACATTCACGCCGGAACGGCACGGCATTGTTGCACCATACACATAGTGGTGGCAGTATTACGAACAGTGGGTGGGCCAGTGCGTGGGTGTGTCGACGGGCAGACATAATTACGACGCACGGGAGCAGAGAGGGTCCGCTCCTAGCCAGACGCCCACGTCTTCACGGCAACGCAGGAAGGAAGGAAGGAAGGAAGGAAGGACGGAGAAGGAAGGACGTCTCAAGGCCAACCGGCTTGGATAAAATCAAGAAGTCAGCAAGGATCTGGTGTAAGTATAGCTATCTGCATTGTAAGGTTCGGTTCAGGTTTCAGTTATGGCTTACTTACCGAGATTCGGGAAAGATTGTGTAGTGCACGTGGCACAGGAATTAGGACTCCAAATTACAGGTGGGGAAACTTTGGTAGTGCTAAAAAAATTGATAGAGGAGCATTCCGATTACGAGGAGGAATTTGTGAAAGGGATAGCTCAGGCATATAAGGAAGAACGCGAATCAGAGAAGGAACGTGCATTTCAGTTAGAAAAACTGAGAATAGAACAGGGCCAACTGACGGGTAGAGCCAGTCCGCAGTCCGAAGTAAATAGCAAAATGCACATTCGATTAAATCAAGTTATGAGCCGATTCAAAGGGGAGGACGACGACATAACAGCATTTTTAAGTGTTTTTGAGAGTCAGGCGGAACAATTAGAAATTCCAGAAGAAGAGTGGGTGGCAAATCTTATGGGACTGCTCCCACACCAAATCAATGCATCGCTAACTTTAGAAGGGCAAGGTAGAAGAACAGAATATGCCGATTTAAAGAGTAGGTTATTAGAAAGGTATCGATTCAATGCCGAGAAGTTTCGACAATTGTTCGCGAAACATGTAAAAGCCGCGAATACTACCTGGAACGTATACGCGAGAGAGCTGAAAAATTATTGCAAAGAATGGGTAGCAGGACTAAATATTCATACGTTCGAGGACTTAATGAATCTAATTGTAACCGATCAATTGAAGCGTCGTGTGCCTATTGATATTAAAGAGCACTTTATTGATGAGTGGGGGGAATTTAAGATGCCATTAGAACTAGCTCGTAAACTAGACAACTATGAAAACAATAGGGCAGGCTGGAAACGGTCTTCGTTCAAGCCTTATAGGAAATCGGAAGCCGTAGGGGAACAAGTTGCAAGCACGAGCAAGACGATGCCGATAGTACCGGAATTTCAGGGGGAATCGAGCGGTAAGAAAACCGATGTTAGGGCAGCATACGAGAAGCCAGACAAGCGGAAATGCTACGGGTGTGGTGCCACAGACCACATGGTCCGTGAATGCCCGCAGCGCCGCGTGGCCGAAAAAATGAATCATGTGGCAGACAAAACAGCTACGGAATTGTTTTCACCGTACGTGTTCTTTGGAAAAATTAAGAAAATTCCCGGAAGATTTTTGCGCGACTGTGGTGCCAGTTTCGATCTTGTCCATGAGAAATTTATTAGCGACGAGAATTTAACGGGAGAAAGCGTGTGGATTTTTCAACCGCTTGATGCCTCACCACGAAATCTCCCGGTGGCAGAAGTCACTATTGAAGGGCCATTCGGGAAAGTAGTAACTAAAGCCGCAGTTGTGCCTCGGGAATGCGATAGCGGATATTACTTATTAAGTAATAGAACAGCTGCTCTGTTGGAAGAAGTAAAGGCAGGATTTATTGAGCCACAATTAGTTGCAGCCGTAACGACGCGGGCAAAAGCCGCTGAAACGTCGCGGGTGACTCAAGAGTCGGGGCCGGCTGACCGACAGGCAGGCGAGTTTGACGCGGACGAGCAGGTAGAAAACCTTGAACAATTGAGGCAGCAGGGAGCCGTTAGTGAAAGGGACGCCAGTGCAAGTGTACTAACGCCCGAAGTGAATGAACTCATAAATGTTACCCAGACTGAGTTCGCATCTTCACAACAAAGTGACCCGGAAATGAAAACATTATACGACGCGAATAAGCACAACGTAGCAGATTGTAACTCAAACTTTGAAGGTGAGGAAGACGAGCTGGATAAGTACGCTATTAACCTTGATAGTGTCGACTTCGATGCGGAAGCTATGCTCGAAGGAACAGAAGTCGAAGACGAGTTCCGCGACAAACTGCTCAATTTAATTGTAAAGTACAAGCATAGATTTTCAGACAGACCAGGGTTGACGGATGTCGTCACCATGGACATTGAATTGACGGACGAGTCGAAAAAGATAAGAAGTGCGCCTTATCGAATGTCGCCGCGTCAATCAAAAATTTTGCAGGAAGAAATCGCGAAGATGTTACGGAATAACATAATCGAAATAGGCGACTCTGATTATGCTTCCCCTATGATTCTTGTAGAGGCGCCGGGACGAAAACCAAGACCGTGCGTAGATTATCGCAAGCTAAACCAAATTATAAAATCGGAATATTTTCCGTTGCCGAACATGGAGGAGAGGATAGAAGCAGTAGCGGCAGCTAAGATTATTACTACATTGGATTTAGCAAAATTTTATCATCAGATACCGCTCACTCCGAGAGCGCAAAGATATGCGGCTTTCTGTACAAGCTTTGGCACGTATAGGCCATTAAGATTGCCCTTCGGGCTAAAAAATGCACCTTTTCAGTGTAGTAGGATGATGGCAGCTTTATTAGCAGGATGTGCAGAATTCGCAGTCCCATACTTGGATGA
>BLKR01015470.1:0-69353 GCA_011170035.1 Teleogryllus occipitalis
GAAAAACTTCATTTGAAATAATTTAAAGAACTTCCATTCACAAATTCAATAATGTCTTCAAATCGCTGGAAATGTGTTTATTAACGGCGTGAGAGATATTAAAGAAGATACATTTGTGTAATTTTTGAAAAAATAAAAGAATACACCAAAGTGAACTTTAACTAATATTAAACAGTTCAATTAGCACTATCCGTTGGAAAAGATTGCTAATTTTTTTGAGAAAATAGGCGTTTGAGCATTTCTGAGAATGCATAAATTTGTGCTTATTTTAACAGAAAACGTTGAGTTTTGGAGGAAATTTTTTTTGACATTATTTATAGCACATCTACTCATAATTCCAATAATGTGAAGAAATCACCTCTAATGGTAATATTACCGACGTAAGAGACAAATCAAAATAATTAAACTTTGGTATTTTTGAAAAAACAACAACAAAAGTATAGAGTATAATGGCGTTTATGTCATCTTATACAGTGCATTTAGTACTATCCATAACAAACATTTCAAGAAAAAATTTGGAGTAGTTTTTGAGAAAATCTTGTTTTTGTTATTTTTGTAATATTGCAACGAAAACTACTAAAATTTTCAGGAAAACCAACATGAACTTAATGAAAGAAGTGTTTATGAGCAAATTTTATTTGGAGAAGAAATCTGTGTCTTCAATTTTATAGTTGTAGAAGAATTTTTACAGTCCTTTGGTACATACCTGGAGAAAATTCAAAGAAAAAATTGGAACCCATTTTTTAAAAAAATGTTCAAAATAATTTAAAATTGCCTGTATTTCATGCAAAATTACGTGAAGATTTACTTAGATTTCTGTCATTCAAAAACAAACTACGTGGAATCGTATATTCTCTCCAATCTGTGTTGGAAGGGGTAGGCATGTAGACACCGCACACAGGGCGAGCACCCAGGCGAGTGATCAACGGACACTTCCCTCGCATCAGTCGTGCCTCCAAGGATCGATAGGTGGGCGCGACTGCTAAAAGCCCACAGCGCTAGGGGCACTTGCGTCCTCGCAGGTCCACCCCCGCCGCCCTCCCTCCCGCTGACCGGGAAACACCCCGCCCCGCCGCCGCTCTCCACATCGCCGCTCACCGCCAGAACACCCCGCCCACTCCCACCCCCACACACCTCATGGCCCTGCGCCCCGTCGCCATCGTCGCCCTCGCAGTCCTCGCCGCCATCACCACTGTCCTATCCATCCAATCGACCCTCGCACCGGGAGCGGTAGCTCAGTGCATCAACTGATGTCACTGCAGCGCCTCTGACCGGGAGGTCCTAGGTTCCCACTCCCCACGGCGGCAGGATTTTCGACACTAGCTTTTCAGCTAGGTCGAATTCAGTCGCTGTCTGGAGGAGATTTCTAGTGGCCGGCTGCTCTGATCGGTAGTTTTCCGTGGTTTCTCCGATCAACACCAGGCGAATGCCGGAGCAGTACCCTACCAAACGGGCTACGGACCGCGCGCGATCTGTCCTTCCTCTTCCTTGTCCTATCTTCTCCCCTTACAAACACACACTTACACCAACATGCACCACACTACAACATATTCCGGGAGACCGGTCGAGAGCTTAGAGAAGAACGTGTAATATGTTAACGAAGATGACCTCTTTTATTTCTTATCATAAGAACGTCAACAACACCACATCAGATTTCCCACATTTCGGGAGCTTAGAGCTTTTCCCGGCTGGGACGGTGCCCCGCTGGTGGGGGAGTCCTGGTTAGGAGAAAACTCCACTAGCGGACGGTAGGTACCTACAGCGGAGGAAGATCACCATCTCCCGAGAAAAAACATGCACTACACTAACGGGAATGACCAAAGCAGTTGACGCGCCCGGAAACACGAAAAAATCCATCAATCAATCAAAATCGACCCTCGCCATCCTCGCCGCCCTCCCCGCCGTCGCCGTTCTCGCCACCCACCCGCTTCGTAGCCTTACCACAACGTCGCGCATGCCGTCCTCTCCACCTGCACCGTTCTTTGCACTCTCGCCATTCTCGCCCTCCTCGCGACCTCCACTCACACATCCAGGCACCTTGAATCCCCCAAAACCTCGCCGCTCTTGCCGTCCTTGCTGACGTTGTGTCCGCTCCCTCTCCACTTCACTGTTCTTTGCACCCTTGCCGCCTTTACCGCCCTCGCAATTCTCGCCGCTCCGCCCCCTCACACACACACACACACACACACACACACACACACACACACACACACAGACTCATTGAAGCCCTACCGCACCCCCCCCTTGCCGTCCTTTCCCTCTCCACCCTCGCCGTTCGTTGTACACTCGCCATCCTCGCCCCCCCCGCCACCTCCACGCTTCACACACACACCTGGTAGCCCTGCGCCTGGTAGCCTGGTAGACGTGGATCTCGCCGTCCTATCTCAGCTCCACAACACCGTCCTCTCCACCTTCACCATTGCGGCCATTGTCCGCCCATCCACCCACATACACGCGTCGTAGCGCTACCACCTTTTCGTAGCCCTGCACCTCGTCGCACATGCCGTTCTCTCCCCACCTTGGCTGTCCCCCCACGCTCTCAGCCCTCACCACTTTCGCCACCTCGTCATCCCTGCTGCCTCGCCAGCTTCACCGTCCTCATTACGCCAGATAGAGGGAAAGCGCCCTACAGAGAGAAGTGGTCGCCTTGACCACACGCTGGGCAGACCTCACATTTGCTTAGCATGCATATCTGTATAAACACTCATGGAAATAGGGATTTGCTCGACAACTGCTCTACATTTAGGTGATGCTATCGCATGACTATGCGAGTAACCATGTGCTGGCAATTCAGTTTTGATAATGTATTTGAATGATAATGTCCACAACTTTCATAATACATCTCAGAAGAAATAAAATAAGTTGTGATAAAAATAATATAATTAACCAAATAAATGATATACGATGATATACGGGGAATAACGATATATTGGTCTTCCTATTGCGGTGTCTGTATTTTTCTTTCCGAATTTGTTTTTGCATATTAATACCGAAATAATGTTTCCATATATTTGAAACATATGAAAAAAGATTCCGTATTGTAAGTAATATTAATTCATGATCATACAGTACTCCCTTAGAATTCCGTAATACGAAATCCAGGAAACGCCCAAAAACAGCTTCGATGTTGACTGAAAAATACAAATATTTGATTCATTTATGCCACCTATTCTCATTCTGCGCGTGCTAACAGAATTTTCACACTCAGTGCGTCACTTCTCACATTATAGAAGACGTCATGCGACTACATGTCTCCAAGGAAGAGATTACCCACTATTAAATGTTTCACGTGTTGCTATTCACGTGTTGCGTTATGGACCTGCAACTTTTTTGATATTCTTGATATATACAGGTCTCTTGTACGGTATAATCTGTTTACTGTACTATGTCATTACATTATTCATGACGACTATTTTGATTAATATTATTTTGTTGAAGGGTATTGGGGGGGATTCGAGGGTATTTTGTTTGTTGTTTTTGTATATAGTCTGCGAGCTTCATTTTGGAAAACCATTTTGTGTAGTTTTGCTCTGCTGAATTTTTGCTGCTGCAGGCCACTAGTAGTATAACAAATTATAATAGATATATAAATATATTTATTTAACATTTCGATATAAATCACTCCATAATTAAATAGTTCTGCAGGGCATGAATTTTGAGATTGAGAGAAAGAAATAATGAGTAATTATTATCTCTCTTTTGAACGAATAGTGAAGAGTGAACGTTTCTACTACTTTAGTGTCATTGTATTTCAACATCACTAATAAAAAAGGAGTAAAATTGCAATAATCCAAAAAGATAATGTCCACAAGTTTCATAATACATCTCAGAAGAAATAAAATAAGTAGTGATAAAAATAATATAATTAACCAAATAAAAGATATACAGGGAATAACGATACAGATATGAAAGCAGCAGGATTTTTTTAACACACACACACACACACACACACACACACACACACACAAAACAATTCGTCATATGGAGATGACTGAATATTTTATTGAAATTAATTGAAGGTAGATAATTTCCAGAAAATTTTTATTAGAAAAAAATATATTAGCGTTGGTAGGTATTCAAATATTCAGTGCCTTCATTGAGACTTTTCTACCGTCCTTCCTCTATTGGCCTACCGTCATTGGGAATTTCCAATCTGTTCCAAATATTTTCGTTTGTGACGGAAATATGAAATTGAATGCACTTATTGACTCGTTGATTATTGAACAAAAATGTGCAAAATTTCAAATTTCAGTTGTGCCAGTAGCTGTGAATTGAGAACTCCCCATTGTCCATCATTACAGTATCTTGGAGGAATAGGGACAGGAAATACAGGACGTGAATCAAAATCAGTTTGGAAATATTCCTTAGATTCTATTCTAATATACGTGATTGATTATTATGTTTTCCAGGCGCGTTAAGTGCTGTGCTCATACGTGCCGTTACGTCTAGTGCGTAGTTATTATAGACTGGAACAGTTTGCCTGCGACAATCTTAGAACCCTTTCCTCAAAGCTTTAGCAAGTTTAAAAATAAATTAGTTTTCTAGCTAATTATATTTTAGGTCAATGAATCAGTGTTAAGTTTCTACTATTCAATTAGTAGTATTTCCTAAGTAAGTTGTTTAATTCTTAGTATTAGTAGGAGTTGTATTATTATTATTATTATTATTATTATTATTATTATTATTATTATTATTATTTTCCTTTCTCACGGTGAATGATCTTGGGTTCCGGCAGTAAACGAAAATCCACACCAGGTTGCACCCAGCTTCCTAAGGTATAGATTCGGTGATCTATTTGGTTCTACAACACTTTGCGCAAAATGTGCGCCGTACCATAGAGTACGATACCCTGAATTTCATTATTATTATTATTATTATTATTATTATTATTATTATTATTATTATTATTATTATTATTATTATTATTATTATTATTATTATTATTATTATTTTATTATTATTATTATTATTATTATTATTATTATTATTATTATTATTATTGTTATCATTTTATTACTATTTATGTAATGCAGTGTTGTGCAGTGCAGTGCAGTGAAGTGAAGTGAAGTGAAGTGAAGGGGAGTTAGTCTTGCGCGGTGATATTATGTATTTTGTATTATTATTTATTGTTTTTATTAACTATTTTTTGTAACTTATTATTAGTCAGTGAAAGCTTAATGAATGTAAAGTTAAGATATTCTGCCACCAAGTTACGACACTTAATTGCAGATTTAATAATACATATAATCTAATCTAATCTAGTCATGCGGGTGACGGTGTTCGCCGCGGGAAACTGATATCCCACGGCAGCTTACACCAATTTGCGGAGCTTTCCCCTAGCAGGTATCCATGTCAGCGGGAACATCCAGGACGATATCTAAGCCCCCGACACGTCTGCCAAGACGTGTGGTACGAAGGTGCTTGTCTGCGTGGGTGTAAGAGGAGAGGAAAGGTTAACCCGGCAGGGCACGCAGGTGGTCTGAGAGACCCGGGAAGCCTTTACTCTAATATTGTGATTACAGTTTGGCCGCCCGTGACTACTATTTCCAGGTCACATCACTGTAATCAAATCAGCATCAGAACAAGAATATGGACCTCACCAAAAAATACACTACACATCACCCTCTGAAATTAAAAAAATATTAATAAACTGCCACCCAAAAAATTACCCGGACACAACAATATAAATAATATCGTCTTAAAACAGTTACCTGTGCCAGCAAAAGCTACCCTTACAGCCATCTAAAATTCATTAATTTCAGAACAAATTACTTTCCGCATACCTGGAAACATGCTATCATTATTCTCATTTGAAAAATAAATAAAAATCCTACAAACGTTGAGTTATTGTCCGATCAGTCTATTGCGATCTCTATGAAAGATATTCGAGAAAATTATACTTAAAAGATTAAACAGTCACCTACACATAACTAAAATAATTCTTAAATAACAGTTTGGATTTACCGAAAAATTGTCTACTCAACACCAGTTTCTAAGAATATCGAAACATATATACACAGCATTCCTGAAAAAGCATCACACATTAGGCGTATTTGTAGATATCACTCTGGCATTTTACCGGACATGGCACCAAGCACTAATGTACAAGGTAAAAAAATTGACCTCCCCATACTATATAAAATCAATTATCAATAACTCTCTCAACAATAGAACTTTTTCAGTTAACGTAAACAATCACCATTCCAACCCTAGACTAAATAACGCAGGACTCCTCCTAGGCTCACCACTTTCACCCACACTATTCAACTTATACGTTGCAGATCTTCCTAAATCAACTAACATTCACATAGCCCAATTTGCAGACGATACAGCAATATTCTCTTCCGGCAACTCTATCATTGATATCAGAATAGAACACAACTTTACCTCACCTTACTAGATAGCTGGACATCCAAACTTAAAATCCAACTGATTATATCCAAAACCGCAGCAAAAATATTTACATTAAGGTTCTATACCTCCCCCACCCTCTAACAATAAGTAACAATAGAATAAACTGGTATCTCCATAACAAACCTATTAAATATCTGGGATTAAACTTAGATACTAAATTGATTTGGAAACAGCACATAGACAAAAAAATAAAACAGTCTAAAATAAAACTACTGCAATTAAAACCTTTAATCTACAGAAACAGCCCATTATCATATCACTCTTCAATTGCATTATACAAAACCATTCTAAGACCGTTTCTGCTGTATGCTTGACCCATCTGGATAAATTCCGCAAAAACCAATCTAAAAATATTACAAATCATTCAATACCAATTTCTCAGAACAATAACCAATGCACCGTGGTTTGTCACCAATCATCAGCTTCATAAAGAACTCAACTTAAAACTCATTGAACATCACATCACATACTGGGTCACCAACTTTTATTATTATTTACCTCAAATCCCTTTCCTTGCAACCTTTAGACTACCAAAAAGTTCGAACCATACCAGAATAAAACCGATATCCCTACAAAATATTCCTTAAAACCCTCTCCGAATTTGTGTCTGAATAGAGGACCCAATAGCGCATCCTCAACCTTACGTTAGATTTAAGTCTTAGAAATAAGTTTTAAATATAAGTTAGCACGTAAGCCTTCCAAACATAAGTAAAGTTTAGACTTAAACTAACCGATTTACAACCAACAAAATCAATCAACCAAATACAATGAAAATAATATTTCCGCCTATTTAATTTTTTCAGTTTTGTTAATTTGCATACAAACCACTAAATACCGTAATCAATTATTTAAAATTATATCTCGTTATTGAAAATAATATCCGTTTCTTCTGGTACCCTCCTTACATTATAAGGGGAAATTCAATTAAGGGAAACGCAAGCAGAGGGATCTGTGAGACCAGGTGCGTACACTGACGTTACAGAAAAAAGCGCATGTGTTGCTGGGTTAAGGGTGAAGAAAACATAACGCACGGTCCGTTGCCTCGTCATAAGTAACTGCTTCGGCATTCGCCTTGTATTGGCACAAAATAAGTGAAATACCGATCGGAGTAGCTGGCCGCTAGAATTTTCCCCAGGGAGAGGCTGAATTAGATCTAATATCAAAAATTTACCACTGTCTGGACTGAAAATCTAGGATCTCTTGGTTAGAGACAACTGTTGTTGGCTTGAGCCGGTCATGTTGTATGATCTGCAGACTCGCAACTGCATACGTTAATGCATCCACTCACGAGTGAAAGCACCGCACCAAAGTACGCAATACCAAACTGTTCAAACATTATGGCTTATCGTCAGCTGGACATACGAAGGAGCTTCAGCAAACACTCGCACGTGCGTTTATTCTCACGAGCTGTGGTCACGAGCCAAGGATTCGCTCGATTGCGTCTATTGACATGGTAATATATGCAATAAAAAGACAGAGCCTAAGAAAATGCTTTTATTGGTCAGTCCCGCAGCTCTGTTTTGGTAAAAAGAACTGAAGTTACTATCTTGGATTTTACTCAAACTCTCCTAGTTCAATACGTAATCCAAGGATTAAATTCCTGCGTTTAATTTTGAAAAATCAGAGTCATATATTTTCTTATATAACGTTAAACGATAACGAAACAAAATAACTTGAAAATTTATGAATATACTTTTTCATACTTTTCGAAGACAAAAATGATGCAAAGAGAGACAACCATTTCGGTTTCATAATACGAGTATTTTGTGAAGAAAATCACGTAGGGTTGGATTTGGCATATAGCTTGAATGATATTGTACGCTGATACGCTGATTTTTTTTTACTTTATCGCCCTTACTACGTAAAAAGAGAAAGTATTGTAATCGTGCACCGAGAAACTACAAATTTTCCAGGGAAGGGTGGCTAGATTGGTGTAGAGTAAAGAGCACGGAAAGTAAACTTGGTGGATCTGAGTTCGTTTTGGTGCGGAAACAAGAAGTTGGTGGTTGAAAACGCTTTTGCAGGTTCATGAAGTAGTATAATATTATGAAGCAGTCTCAAATAATGCGAGAAAATGCATCATAATTTGATAATTAACATAATATATACGATATATTAAAGCGTTTATCCTATATTTCTAATATAACTGTAAATGTTTATAATAATTATTTATACGCCATTCCTATTGAAGCATTTATATTATTTTTTGAATTAACTAAATATGCTTATTATTTCCATGAAAAATCGTTGATTATTACTATGTTAATTGTACGAGTTCAATTAAAACTCCACCGTGCAATTAAAACTCTACAAATACCAATCGGAATTTACAAAAAGGATCGAAATCGTTTAAGTCAATATAAAACAGACGTGGCCAAAATACTTCCAGTCGGCCATGGAATGCGAACAAAAATATACATCACAGATTACGTACGATACCTACATAAAATACGTATAAACAACGAATGAATAAAAGAAAATTGATGAAGTACACGTTGGTTTGACGCTGACTGGCGTATGGAACGACATACAATTTTAATATAAATAAATAAAATATATTACATGTAAAACATTTGATCTTAGAAAATTAAAAATTTAAAAAACTTTAGTGGTGTTTACCCGTTCCAAAAATTACGCCAGAAAAACGAGTAAGAAGTACGTCTTTTTTTCCAATATTTATAGACATATTCTCTCTCATATCTGTCTTAACTTTTCGTGGGAAGTTGTATTTTCATGGCTTTGACAGCTTCTTCTAATATTTCATCCGGAGTGTGTTCAGTATATTTTATTTCCAAATACTTCTTTATCCTCTATATCAGTATGTATCATAAGTACATAATGCAATGTGTATCATATGTGATCATAAGTACACAATGCATGGCCCACTAAAATGGATGGTCATCAGAAACTATACGACGTAATCATATCTATGGCTCGAATGGTAAATTGCAAGAATTTATAAAAATTTCAATTTATTCTGAAATGGAAACAAAAACGTTTGAACGTAACATATAGATAAATGGTTGTAATTACACTCGTGGTAACACGAAAACTAGCTCGTATCGTTGGTTGTTTTCTTGAACTTACCACTCATGCAATTATAACCCTCTTTATCCACTCGTTTCGTTAATTACTATATAATTTCACACAAACATTTACATATTCGTGCAGTTGTTTATGGCTCGCTATTAAACCCTTCCACTAATATGTTTATTTAAAACGTCTGTATTTACGTTCAGGAGGGAACGGAAATACAATTTTATTCTAGTTATAGCTATTGCAACTCTTTATCTTCATATTTGCAAGAATCTTTAATGATTGTTGTGCACGACTGATTCTGATACTTACATTTACTGCGTGTATTAACGAATAGTCCGTACGGAGCTAATTTCTTCTAGAATTTCTTTTCCTGTAATTGTGTTGCGGGATTGGGTTAATTGAAACCTTCATCCATTTAATAATATTAACTACATATATTCAAATAAAGAAAATTAACTTTACATTTTACAGGCATCTGTAACATTTCCGAATATAGATGTTTTACATTTCATTTCTTGTGTAGATTTAAACCCGTGACTGATGTCTCCTTTGACAATTTTTCGTAATTTTTATGACATTTTAAAAATTGACATTTTAAAAATTTGACTTCAACTTAAAAGAGTTCGTTGTCTCAAAATTATTATTTGTTATTGATGCATTAATTTACTCAGATATTGTTGAATGAAAAATGTTCTTTGCAAAATATCCACGAAATTAATATTAAATCGTTCTCGAGTAAAATTTGTTTTTCATTTCCGCGACTTCGATGTTCCAGAGTCCTGGCGCAGAAGATCCCAGAAGTTTTCTTCTTTCTTCCGAACACCCTCAATAATAATGAATGACTTTAAGGTATGACGTGTTCGTTGTATAAATTTGTAATTCCATCTCTTCCAAACGTTTCCTCCTCTGTAAAGAAAACTGACAACGGATTTACTGTAAAGGGACAAACAATGAATTTACTTAGCATCGCAGGTTTTCATGGCCGGAGTCAATATGAGTGAAACTTTCCGGGCTGGTAGGCCGTGGTCCAGTTGGCATTGAAGAGCCTGACTCAGTCGCTAGCCAGCCGCCGACCTGGAGACTACCCCGACGACGATGCCGAGACTGAAGATGTCCACCGCAGACGTGGACGAAACGTTTGGCTCTTCAATGCCAACTGGACCACGGCCTTCCAGCCCGGAAACTTTCACTCATAATGAATTTACTGTTTGTTTTAGAAACCATGAGCAAAAGTTCTCCCGCGGTGTGAGATTGGCAGGCGAAAGACGCTGCACACGTTGCAAATGATACGGAGAAGGTGCTATTGGTGAAGAATCTTCCATACTGTACTTTGAGATGTACCATATTCTACTGCCACTTGTATTATGCTGATACCTGGATCGTCTTCGACACTAGAATTTGTTCTTCGAGGTCAGGCCTATGAGCAACTCTTGGTCTTTCTGGATCAATAGTCTGAGGTAAAACGGTTCCTGTCTCAGAAACGCGATATTAAACGGCACCAATAGTTGGATGACTCGGCTCTCTTCGTCTGGAAACGCCATCTGATGCAGCCGTGCAGCCTCGCGTTCTTTACCATTCCCGCAGTCATCCTTAAAAATCGTATATGCCTTTTCACGAAAATAATATACTGCCATGAAAAGAGTAAGATATGGTTCTTAAGATGGATATTACTTAATCACATCGCAGTTACGTAGGTCGTTTGAATATTTCACATATATCTCACAGTGAGACGATGCTCAAAGGTTGAATTTGTGTTGATTTTGCATTGGAAGAATTAATTTTATAGAAACATTTCTATTGTGTTTCAGATATAATTTTTAAATGATGAAAAGCGAAAGATTTATAACCGTCTTTTTATACATTCTTAAGCAATATATTATCTGGCGCTCAGCTCTGGATGTTTAATTTATGCACTTCTTTTACTTTAAAAAGTTTTGGTGACTGGTTATGATATAAGATATATTAAAAATTGGAAGCTCACGTCGATGGAATAATCTACGCAAGCTTGTGTGAAATTATCCAATTTTCATATTGTTCTACAACTAGTGTAACATTTGATATTTATTCATGTTGGTTTCTGGTATAGTAGTAGGAAAAAAGCATTTTTTTCTTACTAGCGAAATAATTAGAGATGTGCACCGCAGCACTTCGTTTGAACTGATTTGTTCTTTTTCAAGTGATGGCTGAAATGTGGAGTAAAAATTGCAATATTATAATATTAAGTAACCGTTCCCAATAATGCGAGAGCACATATGCTGTTTTATTACCACTATTTTTCTCTCGACGTGCGCTTGATTGACTTATTTTAAAAAATAATATTCCACGAATAGTTATATTGAAAGTAGAATATAAATTCCTTCTTAATTTATTACGCTGAATCAGTGGATTTAGAGAATAATTTAGTTTAGTCAAGAGAAAGTTACATCCTATTGAGTCTTTCATTTGAAAATTATTTTCCTTTTACATAAGATAATTTTTTAGATTTATCTGCAGAATCATTATATTATAGACTAACTGGAACATTTATTCAATTGCAGTGTAATGTGAACAGAGAAAGAGTTAAATTCGTCTATCAATTTTTATAATGATTTTTTTAAACATTAAAAACATGCAAAAAGTAGTTTTGCTTCGATGTCTTCGAGCCATTTTTATTTAAGTGTGTATCAATCAATCTTTCGTGACGATTCTTGTAAGCAAATTTGATTCAGTATTTACTTTATCGAAATCTAGTCTCAGTCGCATAGAAATCTTCCAGCCCTTCCCCTCCGCCGAAGGACAGCAGCTTTAGTCGACTTGACAAGGAGAGATAAACAATACCTGAAGAAAAATTATCCATCATTTTATATGTTGATTTATTCAGAAAGAATAGTAGTATGTATTTTTAGAACGATCAGTAAAAATACTTCTTTACAGAATGACACGGATAAATTTATTCGGATGGATTAATAATCGATTGGGGTGAAACCGACAGAAGTAGACTAAATTAGATCCTAACTAATTTTGTCATATTTCCAAAAACATTAAATACTTAACAAAAACTTTAGCTTTGAATGCTTTTGAAACATTTCCTATTTTAGTATCTATCAATCGATCTTTATTCCGGATCACTTTTGATTCAATTTTTACTAGCTTGTCGGCAAGCGCCGATGGCGGAAATATAATCCCAACTGCGTCGAAATCACCCGCATCGAAATCATCCAGCGCTTCCCTCCGCCGAAGGAAAATTGCTTCGTGGAGAAGCGCGGGGAGTGACGTCAGGTAGCAGCAGCAGCGGCGGCGGGAACTGAAGGCAAGGAAACAACCTTCTCAGGAGCCCATTTTCCTCCTCTTTGTCTTGTGGACGGAGGGTACTTCGGGGCGAGAGACCTTTGTGAACGCACTGTCCATCAGGCGGAGAGAGATTTCGTCGTTCTTCCACGAGAGGTCCTCCGCGCTGACTGGGGCCTTTCGCGCCGCTGCGAAGTCTTTCGGGTTGATAAACGCCGATGTTCGAGCGCGGCCTCCACGCTGTAAATTTTATCCGTGCGATTCGTCCCTGTGTTTCGCCGGCGGCGGAAGATGGAGAAAGAGATATTTGAACATTTTACGTTCTTATTTGGAGGGCCATTTGTCTCTTGAGAGGTCAAGGCGCCCGGTTATTGGACGACTCGAATCGGAAAGCGAGGATGCATATATTGTAATGAGTGGGTGAGATGTAAATAGATGGCTGACGATATGTATGTATCGGTTACTGATTCCTCCTTGAAACAATTATTTATTTACTATGTAATCACAAGTATTGTAATTATTTAAGAGAATATTATGTTCATTTAACAAATCATATTGAATCACACATCTGCAAATAATTAGTACTAGTGGCCTCCAACAGCACAAGTGCTGCTGAACAAAAGCACACAAAATGGCTGCCCACAAAGTAACATACGCACTGTTCAAGTACAATAAAAAATATTCTCGTATAACACTGCAAAAAAAATTAATAATTTAACAAAAACAGCTTTCACGAATACTGCAATGACATCATTTTGTACCATGTAAACTATTACTGTACATGCAGTACAACAATTTTTTACACACCAAGAAAATAAAAAAAGTAGCTCTCCCACAACGCAACAAGTGCATGCAAAATATTTAATGGCAGGATGCCTCTTCCTTGGAACTTTGTTGTCGCATGACGTCAGCTCTGTCGCACGCAGTGGAGCCCGGAGAATGAAAATTCAGTCAGTACGCGCAAAATAACACAATAAAACAATAACACTTTTCTATCACATTCGATACTGTTTGATTCTTTTTCGATTTTCCCAAAATTTCTGGTTTTCTAATGAAACATAGGCATTTTCACAAAGTCAGAGTGTGTATATTTAACATTTTGAACTAACATTTAACATTTTAAAATATTAAAAGAATTTTCTGGAATAAAAATTTAATACGAAAGAAATCAGATGAAGTGAAAGATACAGTTGTTTTTGAAATTTGTTTGTCGGAGACAACAAATTGTATCTAGAAAATTACCAGACAAGTATCAAATAAAAGTCATAAACTATCACATGCAATTAAAGCAACAAAACAGAAACCTAGACGTGAATTTAAAAATTGTGGTGAAATAGTCCTATTCAGCACTTTGACTACTTTCTGAACCAGGGAATACGAGAAACCCAACCTTTGTCCCGCCAAAAGGACTCGCAGCACTGGAGCGTGTTTATCTGAATCATTATCGCCATTGAACTTGGCAGAAGTGCAAGAACAGTTACACAAAATGTCAGTTACCACGCGTAATTTTTTAAAAGGGGTTTAAATTGTTAAGGTATGGACTCTCCTCCTTTCACAGTGGATTAAACTATCTGTTGAAGCAAAGCATTTGGAGAAGGTAGGGTATCAAATCCGAACTAGTACTTTCGATGTTTAAATGTCAAACGAAATGCCACATGAACAAACTAGCGGAGCTGGTTTATATCTCTCTGAAGACTGATGGATGAAAACGGCGTAATGTAACAACTAACATTGAGAATATAAACGAACAAATTGACAATACAATATAGAACATATGATGATGGTTGTATTTAGGGTTGTACTAGGGGTGCGTCCTATAGAACGAACGGGGAAGGAGTTGGATGGAATGGATGCTTGTACTACGCGATAATGGAGTAGAAAGCAAGTGAGGTGACGTGGATCACCACATGCGCTAAAATATAATTCATATAGTCACACATTGACTCATTATTTCTGAACGAAAAAAATCTTAATCAGCCAAAAGGTTGAAAACTAAAAGAACGTATGTCTAATATTGCGGCATATGTTCATGTTCTAGGACGATTAAAATTCGTACGTGTCCACAAAAAATTTGTCTTCGTCCCTCGGAAGGGCGGGGCTCAATGCGTCGCGAAGCGGCCTCCAAGAGACGTGTAAAGTTCCCGACTTCGGGGTGCAGCCGCAGTTTGAACTCTCATGAAGCGAGAATCTTCGAAAATAAGAGCAGAGAAACTAGGACGGCAGTTCCTGAAGGTGCAAGAAATCAGAGGAACCGCTCGTCCTCGGAGACGAGGGCGCGAGGGGACACGTTTTCTGGAGCGGGGCGGGGCGGGGCGGGGCGCGGGTAGGGGCGGGGCGGGGCGGAGCGGGAAGGGGCGGGGCGGGGCGGGGGTGGGCGGAGCGGGGCTGGGCGGCGAACCTCACCGACACCGGAAGGGGATCGGATTTGGCGCCAGCACTTCCCGAATACGAATCGGCCGCCGCTACGCGTCCCGTCTCCGCTTCCCGTTCCGCCCGCCAGGATGCGTCCTCATCGCCCCACTTCCGCTCGCCCGCCCGCCCGCAACTCTTCCTTCGCGTTTCTTGCTCTCGTGTTCCGCATCCGCACGATGTTCTCCCGCCCACACCCCTTTCCCACTTCTATCTTCGCGCCTCCCATTAGCCCCTCCCGTTTTCACTTGTCCATTCCACCACCACCTTCCTTCTCTTTTCTCATACCGGCTGGGATAGCTCTGTGACAACTGTTGTAGCTTTCGAGTCTCGACGGTGACCGGCGTTTTTTAGGTAGATAGCTAGACCAAATTGATAGGATATCGAATTCATGTGGCCGATATCTAGACCTGGAAGGGGTATCTACCGGCCAGCAACTCTGATCGGTAATTTTCCGTGTCTTCTTCGAGCAATAATAGGCAAATCCCGGAATAGTTCTTAATAAACGGATCATGATCCGCGTTTTGTCTTCCCTTCCTCTCCCTTATCCTATCATTTCTCCAACTAATATACAGTTACGGTTCCATTACCACACACGTCGGGAAAACCAGTCGGGAGCTTAGAGCTCGTCCCGGCTGCGGCGGTGCTCCGCTGGGGGAGGTACCTGGATGGGGAAAACCCCGCAAGGCGAGTGAAGGTAGGCGCCCAATATCATCCAGCGGGGAGGGAACGTCGCCACCTCCTGGTATAAACACATTCAGTACACTACGGGGTAATGACGTGCACGGAAACATCAGTTCGTCAAACAAAAAGACTCCGAAAGTAGCTCTTTGTCTCTGGAATTAGCTGGTGTTGCTAGACAACACCTGTCGTACACATCGTAAAGTTCGACCTTTTGTATGGTTATACATACCCAAAACTTTGTGTGTTACGTACGCGAGTTGTGTTGGTCAGTGATTTGAAACTTTCTTGACAGTCAAGGAATGGAGTTGACTCGGAAATATTTCCAGGTGATGGTTTTCTACGATTTTTATCGTGAATTCAAACAACAGTGCAACGATTAACTCATTTCGACTTTTGAAGATGAAGCATCATCAAAAACAAATGTGTATCTCTGGTTTAGTGAATTCAATCAAGGCCATCACTCGCTCACGGACGAATTTAAAGAAGGTCGTCCAAAATCATCTGCTGTGCCCGAAAACGTCAATGCTGTGCACGAACTGGTTATGCAAGATCGCCATGTAACATATTGCGAGTGCAGTCATCCTTAGACATTAGTATGACGAGCATTCATACAATTCTCCATGAGAATTTAGCCCTGAGAAAAAAATGTATGCGTTAGATACCACACAATTTGACAATCAGTCAAAAAAAGGCTCGTGTCGATTGATGCAAAGAAATGTTTAAAAAAATACAATCGTGGTCCGTCAAAAGTAGTTTATAACATTTACACAGATGACGAATCTTAGATCTATGCATACGAGCTCGAAAGTAAACAGCAAATCAACTCGTTTGCGTCTTTCAACATGAGCTAAACCTGACCCAAGTTGTTCGCATGAGAAGCACTTCGAAATAAATGATCTCCTGTTTTTTGGGAGGAATAAATGGACATGCGACTACAGTTCACTAGATAATCATAAACGCGTCGTTATTTAATGGAACGCAATCAGATTTTTGCCAGAAGTCGTTGAATAAATTAGGAAAAACAACCAACGAAGGAGGATCGTTCTGCATCGTTACAATGCAAGCTGGCACACAGCGACCCAAAGAGTTCAGTAAGCCAAACATCGAACACAATACAGTCCCAATA
Source organism: Teleogryllus occipitalis (assembly GCA_011170035.1). Taxonomy (NCBI): domain Eukaryota; kingdom Metazoa; phylum Arthropoda; class Insecta; order Orthoptera; family Gryllidae; genus Teleogryllus; species Teleogryllus occipitalis. The sequence goes on from BLKR01015470.1 coordinate 16,940, forward strand.
CTGTCATACATCCACAATACAGTCCCAATTTGGAACCCAAGTTTTTTTTTGTTCCCGTTCGTGACAAATAAACTACGTAGTCAACGATTTTCGAAGTCGGAAGAAGCTGACAATGCGTTGAAAGTTCTTTTTTGGGGATACCTCATTCAGAATGAAAAAAGTTCTACGAAAATTGGTTCAAACATATGACAAGAATATTTCGCGGAGAATATTTTCAAAAACAATAAATCCATTTTGAACGCTTTACATTAGTTTTCATTTGTCATTCCGGATTCATATCAAGCCACCCTTTACTAATCCCGCTGTTCGCTCCGCTTTCCCACCCCACGCCCTTCCCTCCTGTCTCTGCCTCCCATTTGATTGGTTGGTGATTCCGGGCGCGTCAACAGCCCAGGTCATTAGTCCCGTAAGTGTAGTGCATGTTTTCCCTCTGGAGATGGCTGTGATCTTCCCCCAGAGGATGACGAGATCCGGCACCGACCTACCGTCGGTTAACGGGGTTTCTCCCTAACCAGGACTCTCCCATCAGCGGGGCACCGCCCCAGCCGGGACAAGCTCGAAACTCCCGAGAGGTCTCCCGGAATATGTGGTAGTGTAGTACATGTTAGCGTAAGTGTGTGTGTAAGGGGAGTGGATAGGACAAGGAAGAGGAAGGACAGATCGCGCGCGGTCCGTGGCCCGTTTGTTAGGATCGCCTGGTGTTGCCTGGTTCGCCTGGCGTTGATCAGAGGAACCACGGAAAACTACCGATCAGAGCAGCCCGACTCTAGAATTCTCCTACGGACAGCGACTGAATTGGAAGTAGCTGAAAAGCTGGTGTTGAAAATCCTGCTGCCGTCAGGACCCGAGCCTAGGACCTCCCGGTCAGAGGCCCTGCTATGACATCAGTTGATGCACTGAGCTACCGCTCCCTGTGCCTCCAATCTGAGTTCCTTTCCCTCCCTTCAGGCTTTCCTTTGCGACCAGTCTCTTCCCCCTCTCCAGATGGTTCCCGTGCTCTGAACGACGCTCATCCACTTTGCCTACCTGCCCGCCTCGCCTATTGCAGTGGTTCAGTGCATTTTCTTCCCTTTCCACCCTCTGCGCCTCTTTCCTCCTCTCGTCGCTGCCCCAACCAAGGGCTCTCATCTTTCTTGCAGGCCCCAATTTGCCCCGTGCAATCCGCCCTCGCTGGCTCGTCTCAGCCCGTCCCGCGAGTCGCATCGGGAGCGCTGCTCCGCCGTCAGTGTTAATGGATACGGATACTTAGCTGCGCCGGAGGCGTGTCCCTGCTCCTGCCTCCCCCCGAATAACTATAACTTCATATAACACCTGCTGATACTCCCGTCACCAACCCTCTCCCCTTCATCGCATTCGTCAAATTTGAGGCCACACACATCACGTCTGCCCCCTTCTGTTCTTCTGGCTCTACTTGCCGAGCCTGCTTTCAACGTAACCATGCATTTTCGAGCTTTATTTCCGACATTTCCACAGGCTGCGACAGCTCAGTGACAACAACCATACCGATGGAGCAGTTTTTACCGGAATTTTTTAGGATTTGAGTCCCGACCATGGAGGATTTTGAACACCATCTACATTCCAGGGTCCAATTTAATCACTGTGTGCAGGAAAACTCTAGCGGCTTGCTGCTGTGATCAGTGGTTTTTACGTGTTTTCTCCGATGAATATTAGGGGAGTACTGGAGCAATACTCCAACAAATGGGATACACATCGAGTAATATTTTCCCTTTCTCATCCTTGTTCCAACCTTCTCCCTTCGCACGCCCACGGTTAGGGTAGTGCCCCACTGGGGGAGATACCTCAAGAAAGGAAACCTGCAAGCCGACATGTAGGTCGGCGCAGGGTCTCAACTTCCAGCAGAAGAAGAACACGGATACCTCCCGTAATAAACGTAGTGTAGCGTCGTGTCGCTAAAACCAACGTGGGCACGCAGCGTGGTGCCCACCGGATGCAGAGACAATGGCAGAAGCTATGACGCACGGGTTTTTTCCGACGGGGTGTGCGGGCGTTAGGGCGGAGACAATGGAGGCGGCGGGCAGCGTCGTGAGGGCTATTTAAGGGCTGTGGAACAATAGCTCTTCTTTCTTTGAGACAGCGGCATCGGCAGCGTAGGTCGTCGGTGAGAAGTGCGTGCGTGCGCGCTGGAAGGAGCCGGCAGTTATTGTCGTGACTAGTGAGATATGTAGTCGGTCTCAGGGCAGGCGGTACTACGCACGGCGAAACATTAGGTAGTATGTTCGGTGTGGTAGCCGTTGTAAATATCTCTCCTAGCAGTGGAGTCTATTTAGTTAGTTAATTGTATACAGTGCATTGGTTATTTGTGACTACGGTCTAAATTGTAAATAAACCTGATGTTATCACAACCCACTCTCGTCTGTGTACTGATTACACCCGTATGCCGCCACAGTAGACTACATTCGCAGAACTAACGACCAAAGTAATTCACACACCCGGAAACACGAAATACTGTTTCACTTCGTCACCTATTGACTTCAATTTCTTTAACCATTTGCCATCAACTTCCACTTTCACTTAGTCTTCCAACCTGTTTTCCTTGGCTGTTCCTCTGCTCCGAATCCCTGACATCGTCTTCCATCCATTCTTCAGCATACGCTGCCACACTGCTCCGCTCCGTGGCTTCTCGATTCAGCTCCCGAGAGAAGCCACCGGCGAATGTGAATAGTTTGCGGGGACGACGAGAAAAAAACCGGACTTAAGCATGATTTCCGAAGTTTGCAGCGAAGTTGGCGAGCGCGGGGCGGGGAGGAAGTGTGCGTGGGAGGAGAAGGCTGCTGCGATGGCCGGGGCAGTCGTCGGTGGAGGCTGACAGAGTACAGTGTTCGAATATCCACATTTGCACATCTATTGGTTCGTACATGTCACTATTTCTTCTTTATTTTCTTCCACGGGCGTTTCCAGATAAAATGTATTAAAGGAAGGAAAAGTGCAATGAATCGGAAGGCAACTAAAGGATTTCCTTCTGACGATTCGTGAACTAGAATCGTATTTTACAAGGAAATCACTAAATTTTAGTGTTTAGTTCGCGTAGATATCTATTTGTCTCATTCTCACAAACTGAATACGTCTATCCGCGTACTATTGTTTAAAATTGTTTTGCATCGATCTCTAATCTGCCTCACATATGCATATCATGTGGTCTTCATATCTTGTTACGTTGCCTTTCTGTTTAATAAAAATAACTTGAATAAAATATTTTAAGTGAAAGATACACTCTATTATGCAAAATTGTAGAATCCACTGTTCAAATTTTAAACAAGCATTCAAGAGAATTATGTAATAGGTTCGATGTTTACACATTTCAATCAATTTATTCTGTTTATGGATAAGTTACTCGATATACTATTTCGATTACATTTATGACAAGTCTAACATTTATATTACTATGTAAAAGACATTAAGCGTTGCCGTTTAATAGTTTTCGGCATCTTGTTATCACTGTTAGGTGTAACATTGGATTTCTTTTGTCCTATGAACATTTGTATTATTATTTTAGCAGAAACGTCTCAAGAACGTTTCTACGAACCAGTGTTTCCACACAAGCAAACTTTAAGTTAAACACTTTCACTTGATTAATTGTTTTGGGCGATTAGAATCAACGACACTGGACAAGTATACAGACGACACAACTAAGGTTTTGTGTAACAGAGAAATTATTTCTCTAATTCCATTTAAACTTCGCGCGTAAAAACAATTAAATGAAAAGTAAGTAACACTTGACTGTGCTTTGATTTTATCTAAGATGCTTGAGATCTTTTTTCATTAAAGGACTATTTGTATTATGTATGTATTTGGCATTTTAGGATTGAATTAATCCGACTTCTTCCAGCTAGCGATGTCGCCAAGCCTGGCCCCTATTTTTATTTATTATCCACGTCTGGGGGTATGGGAGACATGTGAGCATGATGTATTCCTTTCACCGTATTTAGCAAACTTGGCCTGCCTGAGCTCATCTTTCGTCACACATCTAGAGAAACTGAGACTATTTTAATAGAAAGCTACAGCTCTATTTTTTCAAGCGAAGGATAGGTATTCTCTTCCAAATGGAGAATATTAGTGTGTAGTGTGGAAAAGATTTGTTTGTATACGAGCATTATTATAAAAGACCTTTTCTGCTGCAAGAAATCGTTCTTAATCGAACATTTTACAGCACTAATGACGACGTATATTAGCTTTTTACGGTACGAATGATTGCGTCGTCACATGTTCAGGCAATCATAGCGAGAGAATGTGGGAAGGTAACGTTAAACGGATCACCCAATCACTGTTTTCTCGCACAAATGTCAAATACCCAAGACGTCACAAGAAAGTTTTAAAGCGATTGCTTCCGAGTCAATAGGTATGCATGAGTCGCAGGGCCTAGAAGGCAACGGGTTATCTGATGTAACTAGCAGTAGATCCGTCGTAAACCTACAGTAAATGAATGAATGCCTTATTTTACGTGGCGAGACTCTGGCCATGAAGCCTGCTCTTCCGTCTGACGACGCAAATTTCACTATGCTCCTTTCACCAACCATGGGAGAAAGAAGGTATTACTTGGGTGACGAAACAGGCAATTTGAATTTAGCTCAGAGGCTTCATTTAGGCTTGAGGATCTTTTACATGCAGTAAATCTACTAACATGGGACAGACGGCTTCACTTCCCCTCTGAAGGAAGGCTTATGAAAGATTTTTTTCGCCCTTAAAATCCACGGCTCCGATTGGGTTGGAACCCGCAACCTTGGGTATAATAACCCGATAAGCTGACCGTTACAACATCGACGTCGTAAATCAGAAACAATTCGCGTAAAAAAATGGAATAAGGAAAGATATAGGAGAAGTGGCTTGTTTAACGCAGCGCAGCTCTGCAGAGTTGAGAAGCCGGATTCCGGGCACTGTGCGAGGCGGTGGTTGGCGGGGACGGCGGGTCGACGCGCTCGCTGTGCCGTGGCGGGGAGGGAAGAGTCGGAGAAGCCACGCAAACCGCTGGCAATGCACTTCCGTGGCGGAGGTGGAGGGCTGTCGATCGCTTGGGTAGTCAGTTTGCTGAACCGCCCGCCCGGCACGGCGGCTGCAAAGGCGTGGGAAATGGTGGATTTGGGGGAGGAGGAGGAGGAGGAGCGGAGCTGAAATTTGTGTTTCTCCGCAGTTGAACAGGTGAGTTTAGGTGAGTTTTGCGAGTGTAACAACCAAATCGTGAAATGACGCGTTTCTTTCTTGAAGTTACTCTTGAGTTGCGTTTTATTTCTGGAAGTGCATATTGTCCCCTCCTGCATTTTCGGAAAGTGCAACTTGTCCCCACCTTTGTGTTTTCTCAAAGTGCAACTTCCCCTCCTTTGTCTTTTCTGGAAGTGCAACTTTTCCCTTTCTTTGTCTTTTCTTGAAGAGCATCGTTTTATTTCTGGAAGTGCTACTTGTCTTCTCCTTTGTGTTTTCTGGAAGTGCAAACTTGTCCCCTCCTTTGTCTTCAAGGAAGTGCAAGCTTGTCCCCTCCTTTGTCTTGAAGGAAGTGCAAGCTTGTCCCCTCCTTTGTCTTTATGGTAGCGCAACTTGTCCCATCCTTTGTCATTTCTGAAAGTGCAACGTTTTATTTCTTCCCCTTTGGGTTGTTCATTAAACCGTGACGGTAAAAATGTTACATTCGCCAAGGATTCAAGTTTCTAGAATATAGCTAGTAGTAGTGAATATCGTTTATTGAAAATATTTTGGTTTAAGTTACGATTAAATTATCTTGAAAACAAAGTAGATAAATTTGTATTTATTCAATTACTTAATCTATCAATATGACATTTTGATGCCGAAAAATTATAATATATTTTGGCAGTCGATTCGATGCGGCATTTCCGATTTTCACTTTAAATAAAGAGTGTATCCTAATCGAGCTATCCATTAAATAATTTTCATTGCCATGAACCTTCGATTTTGTGTAAAAAATTAACCTGATGAAGTACAAAAACGTTCGAAATACCTCACAAATAATAATAAGAAAACATAAGAATATAAGTTCATTATATTGAATCCCCTTACCTCCTTTACGTTATGTTTTTAATTTCAGAGTACTGTAGAAGTAATTTTAAAAACATCATCACTCAAACGTTTATTGAATCAGTTGGTGGAAAAACATTATTTTGTTCAGCTCTTATCTTTTATGGCATTATCTACATTTACCATGTACTCTGGCACGCTGGTCTCATATTAATTTTGCATTGATGTTATGAAAAGTAACATTACTAAAACGTTGAAATGTTTCCTGGAAAGAAATTATATTTAATCCTCTAATGCACGCGCCGTGGACAGTGAGTCTGCAAATGGTTTTCCTGAAAAGAATGAACAAGAAAGTGCTTGTGAAAGTTAAACCGCTGGCGTGTACTGATGTATTTATCTCGACGGACATTCTAAATGATTTTAAAAAAGTATTTGGTGGTGAGAGGCACATATAAATTCCTCATAAAAACAAAACAACGTAATACATTATAGACAAATCTGATGTAAAACAATCGACTGTATGTGCTCATCTTTAGGGACTAATTCCACGACAAATATTCCTCACTGTCACGCCACTGTGGTATAACGCAATGGTTCAAACACAATTCGTCGCGAAAAAGGCCTTAAAATAGATTCGTTGAGACTGAATTAACGTTCTACATCTACAGATCCAACTCACACTAATCTACACTACACAATTCGAGTTTCCTTGTAAATAAGCAATACGTACCTAGTATGTACCGGGGGGATCTCTTTCGCAGGTTATACGTCTTCAGCCAATGAGCTTCAGTCACCCAGTTGCGTCACAATATTAGCAGGAATTTTAAATGTCGCCAGATTCAAAAATTACGAGACAATGAGACAAATTTATGAAGCATTTCTTTAAAATATTGCATTTTGTACACATTCATCGCATTAATTTTGATTGGTTACAGCTGAAAATTCAAATTTTGTATCAGTTTCAAAATGTTTCTCAAATCTACTCGCTCTCCATTTAACATGACGGCCAGCGGCTTTTCAAAGGAAGTGCTCGTGCTGTGGTCACGTGAGTCGTGACGCAAACTGGTGGTGCGCAGAACGAGCAAAAATCGATGCACCAGAGGAACTCAATCATGTATTTCCACCATCGTATGTACTACAAGCATATGTATACGTACAATAAATTGACAATATGAACAATAAGTAAAATAAGACGCTTAGGAAGAGGCGGTACGAACATGAAAATTCCAACCGCGTAGCCAGAGCCGGATCTGGCCACAAGGCCTTATATGACATTTTTTGCAATTGATCTAAATTTATTATAAACAATTCTCTCTTGTTGCTTGCATCACATTCCAAAGGAATACTCGCATTAATCCCGAGAGATCAACAATTCTTGGAAAGGTTTTTCTAATTCTGCTCCAAAGGGCGACAGTCGCCAGATTTCGATCGAGCTACCTGTGGACACTATGGTGCAACGTTCCGGAGATCATGGAAGATTAGAACGTGGCGTAACACGTTTCTGGTATTTGGCGATTGATACAGAGCATCTGACCAAATCATATCAATATCAATACAATGAAAATATTCAGAAGCTCAAACATCTTACAGGGAGCGGTAGCTCAGTGCATCAACTGATGTCACTGCAGCGCCTTTGACTGGGAGATCGTAGGTTCGAGTCCTGACGGCGGCAGGATTTTTGACACTAGCTTTTCAGTTAGGTCGAATTCAGTCGCTGCCTGGAGGAGAATTCTAGCGGCCGGCTGCTCTGATTGGTACTTTTCCGTGGTTTCTCCGATCAACACCAGGCGAACAGTACCCTAATAAACGGGCCACGGACCGCGCGCGATCTGTCCTTCCTTTCCCTTTACACACACACTTCCACTAACATGCACTACACTACCATATATTCCGGGAGACTGGCCGGGAGCTTAGAGCTTGTCCCGTCTGGGGCGGTGCCCCGCTGGTGGGAGAGTCCTGGTTAGGAGAAAACCCCAATAGCCGACGGTAGGTCGACACCGGATCTCGCCATACAGAGGGGGAAGATCATCGCCATCTCCCGAGGAAAGAAATGCACTACTCTTACTGGACTAATAATCTAAGCTGTTGACGCGCCCAGAATCACTAACTACCAACCAATCGAACATTTTACAAAATAGATATTGGGGCACTTTTTAATTCTGAGGGTGAGTGTCACGTCACTATGTGCTTGGGGATGATAGAAATAATTTTAATTTTTATATCGGTGGAAGGTATTATTCAATGTTATAACTCTATGATTCAATTAAATATTTGGCAAAAACTAAATATTAAAGAAAATATATTTCGGATACATACTTACCTTCCTTACTTTCCAATATATTACAATATTATAACATAAGTGTGCATTACCACAAACAATTTATTTCCAATTTGTAATCAAATCAAACTATTCTACATTTATGCAATCGGAAGGTACAGTGCCAAATCCCATTCAGACCACAAACAGCTCAATTATAGTTAATATCACGATTGCATTGGAATTTATTTAGGCATTTACAATGTACGAGTGGTAGTTTATCAGACTTTCACAAATGAAATTTCCTCCAGAAAAGTATCAGAATGCGTCACATATTAATCCGCGCTCCAAATATCAACCATGTGATTGGCGATTTTTTATTGTTTTTTTTAAATTCGCCGTCTTGATTGCTGCGTACCAGAAGAAAAGTTCAGGGGCGTTTATTTCACGCGCGGAGTAGTCGCAGTAAGTGCAACCGGAATGTGGAAAATGTTTGCGAAGTTCACTGCGCCCTTATCGGCCACGCGTCTCAATCGCGCTTTGCCGTCCCCGCTCAGCGTATGCGCAGCGCCCATCGCTCGGTCGCCAATCTCGGCGAAACGCCAATTTTACGACGGCGCCCGAAAAGGGCCGGCGGTTCTCTGCAGGCGATCGCAATCCGAAGGGCCGGCGTTTATAGTCGCCTGGAAAGCCCTTGTTCATTCCGTGTCCGGCTGCGACATAACCCGTTTCTGCCAGGCACTTACCGCGCCGTGCACAACGCGGTCCGTCCGCTTCGCCCGACTTTTGCGACGTTCGGCGCCGGCCGCTGCCTCCAGCAGCTGCTGTCCTCGGGATTTCTGGTAATTAACGCCCCCGTTGGACGAAGCCATTCGAGGTTATGGAGATGGTTTTCTTTGAACCTACTGCTGCTTTCAAGCTGTTCGGTGAATTGAATGGTTTTTACTGTTAATAGTTTTAACGCAAAACATTTTTGCCTCCAAATTGAAACGATGTATTAAGATTTCCCGAAAACATTTTTGCTTGCTAATGATTAATTCTTGTCACTGAAAAATACCCACGTGTTCTTAGATTGCAAATCTAAATGTAAATTATTCATCAAGTTCTAAATAGTAGTCAAATTAATTGTATCGAAACCTACCATTGTTGATTACCAGATTTGTTCAGCTGTTGGTTCGGTTTTGTTCGCATTTGGCTACCTGCTGCCACTCTAGAAGAAATTTTAGAAATTTGTAGTAATTACTACACTAAAGAAATGTACAGTAACTATACAATGGGTGGAAATAAAATTCCAGGGGCACGTAGTTGTAAATATCTGGGCGTAATAATTCGAAGCGACCTCGGCTGAACTGACAATATGTACTACACAGAAGGCTTGGAAAGCTCATCCTTTTTGTTTGGCGTATATTACGGAAAGCTAACTGTAACACGAAAATGCAGGCTTATATTTAGTTCGTCCCGTAATTAGAGGCGGATTAACAACTTTGTCGACAGTAGGCACGCGTAAAATTACAGCATTTTTTCAAATAATCCAGCAAAAAGTTATATATAATAAGTATAATTTTTTTTAAAAATTATAAACGTATATTTGTGACTAAGATTAAATATGATTTAATAATTTATGCGTGTTGTTTCCTCAACGGTAAATCAATTAATTTTTAAATCATAGATTTTATTGTCTAAAAATAACATAAATTCTACATGTTTTTGATTTTTCGCAGTTATGCTTGTTTATTATTATAGCATTGTTCCACCTTTAATTCTTACAATTTTCTCAATGTCTAATTTTAAACTAGAAAATATGAAGGAAATAAGTCATCTTCAAACAGATTATCAAAATGACATGTATAATTTCTAAAATATATAATATGAATTCTTTATTCATATTATAAATCTTAGAAGCTTAGAAGAATCTTAGAAGAACTTATATTTACAAATTTATCCGACAATTTTTGCCGCCCCTAAAATTTTGCGACTGTAACAATTTTGCAGGCGGTAAAATTTTGCCGCCATTTCTGTTTTTTAATAATTTACGCTCTTTCGCAACAATAAATTATTATTATTATTATTATTATTATTATTATTATTATTATTATTATTATTATTATTATTATTATTATTACTATCAAAAATGCTGACAGACCAAGCAATGTGCTACAATATTGCTGGATGTGAGTGGCCTTTCTGATAGTCCCATCTGCAAATAGATAGGACTTATTATGAGATGGTAAATTCAAAGTTTAATGAAAGATGGTTGATTTAAGCAAACCTCATTACAAATTAAGAGTTCTTCAATAAAAGCCAATAGAAGAAATTTTGGGATGGTTTGAATGTTGTGAAGGGAAACAAATACATCGCTCTCCATTTAAGTGGTCAAGAACTATGGTTTTCCTGAGCAGGATAATCAGCATACATGAAACATGTCAATGCTATTGTTTATCACTAAAGAAGAAAGTGCTTAGTATTTTCCTTTGCTATCACGAGATTTCTCGGCAAACATATGATTGTGTCATATATTACTTACAGTAAATCTGTCTTATTTCATTGAAGGGCTTCTGTAAAGGAAATTGAATTTAGCATCGCTGGAATTTATGTTTTAAAATATTCATATTATGTTCTACAGAAATAAAAGGGGGTGCGATAAAAGTTGTTATACAAGCAAAAATTTAACATCTAATAATTATAATAACCTTCTACAAAGGTGACGTACAAAATGTGTATTTTTATGAAAATATTAATAGCAAACAAGGAAGAAAAATTAGAATACAATTGATGGAAGATATTTAGATCGTTGACTTTTTAAAATATTTATAATGGAAGGAAACAGCAATATAAGTCTTGAACGGTAAAAGTATTGAACTAAAGCCTTCTTATTTATGTTAACATACCAGTCCTTTTATTTAAAACATGTTTCACTATTAAATGAAAAAAATACATTGCTTTTAGAAACAATATGATCGAATGCATTTCCTCTCTGACCTTCAGAGCTGTATCATTATCACAGAGCATGGAATGTGTCTCGCTTTTCAATCAGGAAATGGCTGGGTTCGCGCTTTCGAAAGTAACATGTGCTGTGGACATCTGATGGAAAGCTGTCGATCTTTTTCGTCGGAAGGTTGGACTGTGATTTGACTGACGGCTTGTTAGGGTGAAGCGAGAGGCGGAACCAATTGTTTCAGAATTTGTGTGGCAATTATTGTCTTACAAAAAAGGGTCGATTTTGAATTTGCTACATTGAAATTCTTCTTGTGGATGTTAAAAGAATTCATTGAAGTAGAAAGAAGTTGATTTTCCCGTTATAGTTTACAGGAAACTATAAACTCCTGAATGTAGTTTCGTGTACACAGGAGAATATACAAGAAAATGTATACAGTAGAGTTACTGTTAGTAATAATTTAAATGATAATATAGTTATTATTATATGTTTGCAATAATGTTTTCCTTATGGAGACAGTAGTCACAAGTTCAATATATAAAATCTCCCAAGATTTTCATGATTTTTCTGTATTCTGATAATTATTCCTGATATACTGCTTGAATTTTCGATCACACTGTTAATTCTAAGAATAGTTAATGGGTGTTGGTCACTTAAACTCCTAGTTTGCCATTTAGAAACTTTATTGTTCCCTCCTCGGGGCTATGGAACACTATTACTACATAGGAAGTTATTGTACATGAAAAAGAAGTACTATAAATAAAAATGAAAATAATTTCTTCTAGACTCTGTCATGAAACTCATCTTACTGTCATTGAAAATCGAACCACTACATGTTATCAAGGACACCCACATTCACAACACCAACACGCTGGTCAAATTCGATGACTTCTGGAGGAGAAATCTGGCGGCCGGCACGCAAGTACATATTACTTCTCGCAAATATGTGCCAAAAGCATCACCAGTACTATTTTAATAGTTGAAGTATAAAGTAAAACTAGTGGTGCTACAACATCACACACTTTCTCGCATTATTTAAAAAATTGCAATTTTTGAAAATTCAAAGAGTTCAACGAAAATGAGACCCGCACCATAAGCATCCCTTCATCTATTCGTGAAGAAAAAAAAATTGAAAAAAAAATTGCAGCAGTTTTTGAGAAAAAATATTAGTTTTTTTTAAGTTAATTTTTTGCCTATATTTCTGGCCAATTTTTTACGAAAATTACTCATATTTTCGAAATATTAAATATGAACTTATTTAAAGATCCTTCTTTAAGAAACAGATTTCATTCAGGAAAAAATTGCTTTCTTCAATATTATAGCTGTAGAAAGGCACTCTAAACAATTTTGTACTTTTGCAATTTTCAAAAAATCAAAGATATTAACGAACATGGTGAGATCTTCATCATTCTCTTAAGCGTCCACTTAAGTTCTGTCAAAAAAATTGGTGCCATTTCTTAGAAAACTTTTGAAAGTGGTTTTGAGGCTTCATGTAAAGTACCCTCAAAAATCAAAATATCCGTTTGAAACTCCCAAAGCCTCGATTTCATTTAGATCGATTGGGAAATTGCAATTTTCAAGAAAATCGGCTGAACGGCGCTAGCGTTGACCACAAACGGACATGATAGACTTTAGTCGTCAATCGATTTTTCGGTATCAAGGACCCACAAATCATGTATTCTGACTACCCCGCGTGTTGTAGGAAGTAATTTGCTATTAGTAGCTAAATAATTTATCCACTTTTTTGTTATTAGGACCCGGGAATAAGGGTTTTTCTGCCGAAAAATCCCTGTTTTCTGGAGCACGCTTACATAACTTTATCTTCGTATGAAGATCCTTCGAAAATAATTCTTATGAGGTTCCTTCGTATAGGCAAGAAATCAAAAAGCTGTCAAAAGCTCGGGATAACGGGGTTGTTGGGACACGAAAATCTTCCTCCACCAAGTTCAATCCTCGGTCACTTTATCTCCTCTGTTAGTGCCAGATACACCCGAAAGAGAGACCGTCACAGAATGGCGTGTCTGACTTGAGGTCAGCGGGTCGCCGCGCGGTCTGTTGACCGGAGGATCGGACTGGAAAGACCAGGCGGTGGCGGTGGCGGCGGCGGCGGCCGAGCCGGGGAAGGGAGAGGCGGTGTTTGCGTTGCAGTTAGAATTCGGCGCCCGCGACCGCAGAGGGGGGAGCGGCCGGCGGAGGGGGCGGCGGGAGCTTGATGGGTCTAAGTGGGAATTATGGACCAATATGGGCGTCGCCCGCGGTGCGTGGCAGTGCGCCGCATGTAACGCGGATATACGGCGGGGGCGTGGCCGGGACGCGAACGGACGTGCAGTGCCGGCAGGGGGCGGGGCGGGGCGGGGCGGGGCGGGGCGGGGCGGGGCGGAGTGTGCTATGCCGTTGCCGGACGTTTCTTTCCGGGGCAGCTCGACAAGTGGCCGTTCGATAGCACAACATTGGAGACTAAAATGATGGAGATATATTTCCGTGATGAAGTTGAACCTTGATCACTCGTACTTTCATAACTCGAATTTCTATATAACTCGAAACTTTCGCTGCCAACTTTAATTGATAAGCAGTGATTCCGCTGTTGTTTTTTCATTCCGGTAGAAACTTTCTCCCCGCACACGGTACTCTGTAACTCGAACTCCACTAGTCGAAATATTTTACAGACTCCCTCATATAAATGTTACATTACCACAAATTCGAAGTATAATTGCACGTCTGACTGTTGCCTCCCTTACCTCTGACTTTTTTATGACTGCCCCTGCCATTAAAACTCCAAATATCTTACTAGGATGAAGGTGGATGGTAGCACGAGATGAGACGGGGTGGCTACGCAATGAATGTACGCACAAGAATCGTAAGGGGACTGTCACTGTAGGTGCGGTAACAAGCAAACTTTTCTTCCTAAAACAAGAAATAGTTTCATATTAAGTGTGTGAAGTTTCCGTTTTTTTCATGGTCGAGATTGAGATTTTTTGCCGAGACCAAATATAAATAGTATGGATTTACTTTTTGGAAAAATTAATTGTAAAATTAGAACAATTGTTTATATTTATTATGGAGGGAGTTGACTCCTGATTTGAGTCGATTTGATTTAAAATAGATTTACTAGCAGAACAAGATGTTTTTTGTACACGAGTATTTTCAATTATAGTCGTATTATGTTCTATCGATTGCAGTAGCGTGTTTGCGGTAAACAACTTGTTTGACATTGAATCATCCACATAACCTTCCGCTACCGACGTAGCTACGTAATCTTCATCACTATTACTGCTGGAAGAATCCATAACTATAAATCAATTTGAGCGTTTTAACCTTACAAAGTGGCCACAATTATGTGAACTCGCATACTGTTTCGTGCTTCACCTGTCTTAGGATAGTTGCGGAAGAGCACGCAGCGCCTCTGTAGGCAACTGCGAGAACCCTAAGTCGTTGTGTAAAGAACTAGGACGAATGCGATTGGTCGACAGGTGTGTTAGAATAATATTCTCGCACGGCTTGTGGAATTGGCATAATTACTGCATCCGATAACATGGAGAAATGAATACATTCTGCTATAGTCGTAGAGAAAAGACGTTAACGTTTTCACGTTAACAAGATAGTTGTCTTGGCAACGATCTTTTTTTAATGGCGATTAAAAAATGACGAAGTTCACGTACTGCTAAAGATGCAAAGAAGTTGTCTTTTTTATGCAGTTGTAGAAAAATACTTTTTCCCCATTTTTATTATTCTGAATAGTATTTCAGTTTAACGTTTCAAACGTTTTCACATGTTTTTGATGCTTTTACAATACTAACCTATTACTACGTTACTACAATGAAAATAGTGAAGAACTTAAGCAAACAATTCCATGAAAATGACTTGCTACAGACTTGGAGAAAAACTAGACATGTCAAAACAAGATAGATGAAACGCATAAGGCGGGAGAAAAAAAATTATCGATACGAGTGTGGAGCGAGATTAAGTGCAAGAAGGTAAATGAGATTGGTCAAAATTGAGTATCGATATGAGGAGACCAAACACAATGTTTGGTCATGAAAGCGCAGGTCAGAGAGTGTGAACTCCTATAATGAGTTTCCAAATATTGCCTTTGCGTGTGGGTGGTCATTATGATCGATCCAACTCACTACATCGGTCTTTGTAGTGATACGGAAATGCACTGGGTAAAGATAATGAGCAAAATACTTGAACGTAAACCACCTGAAATGGATTTTTTAAAAAAAAATAATAAAATACTCAGCAATTAACTACACGTTATAATCTCTTCGAACTTTAATTTTTGAATTGAATAAATCAATAAGTGAGTGAAAGAGCCCGTGTTAAATTATAAAATAATTTCTTTCCAATCTTAGGTTTCACATATATGCGATTGAGTACGTAAATCCGATTGTGCATCTTACGAATCGTTATGTTCTTTCATTTGAGGAAAATAAGGTTAAACAGTTTGAAAACGTGCAGAATATCCTCTAATTGGTCAATGGAAGCTCCTTAATCCCCCTTGGACCATGTGACAAAGGTGTGAGATCAGCGTTTAAAAATGGGTTCGCTGGTTTATGTTGGTTGGCACATCTTGGTAGTTGTTCTGACATGTGTTTCTCAAGTGAAGAAGACCATTGGCGCCACAAGGATTTAGACCTAAAGGTGGGACTTACAATGGAACCTAAAACTGAAGTCACTAGACGAGTTTTCTTAGAACGAATTTTTCACGTACTCATGAATTTAAAATCTATCTTTATTTATTGATTTATAGTTATTTTCAGCTGAGATATTTCATAACTTTTGTTCCTAAAGAAAATTAGGAAAAGTTATATTTGTGAATATGTGACATTTGGTTCTAGGGGGCTGAAGCCTCTTGAGCTTCATACTATTTTATTTTGTTTATTATTTATGGATTACCAATTTAACTACAGAACGTAAAAAAATGCCGTGATGTTCCTTCCTAACATTGAATTAAGTATTGTGACAATAAATTCTGTGGTGGCAGCTAAGATTTTGTGGTACTCCATGATAAAATATATGGGGTGAATAAGATATCAACCACAATAATTATGGTTGATATCTCATTCACCCCATATATTTTATTGTGACAATGTTTTGATAACAATGAAGTATTCACCTATTCATTGCAATATTTTCGCCTCGGGAAAATTCCATGAAATCATTTCTAGAAATTGTTTAGCACCTCTAATTTTATTTTCCTTTCGTATCCTTGCAGAAATCACTCAACAGCAACTTTTAAACCTGGCAAATAAAATACGCTTTATTAATCTATGTTGGTGTATAAAATATCAAAATTTTGCATAATGCCGTAATACCTTGTTTGTTAAATGATTAAAACTCGACGTAGTTCACGTCAAAATTTGCCTGCTGAGCACGTTTGCATACATGGATAAAGTACTTACGAGAGGTCGGATAGATCTCAACACAGAAAGGTCGGTAAATTAATTTTCATTGCATGAATATAAAACTTCAATAATATATCAGCTTTATGAATAAAACAGAACTCCGCGTGAAACGATCTCCACATCGCTGACCCCCTGAAACTCCTCTTTCTCTCTCCCTCTCTCTCTCTCTCTGTCTCTCTCTCACTCTCTCTCACTCACTCTCACTCTCTCTCACTCTCTCTCACTTTCTCTCGCCCTTTCTCTCACTCACTCGCCCTCTTCCTCTCTCTCTCTCTCTCTCTCTCTCTCTCTCTCTCTCTCTCTCTCTCTCTCTCGCTCGCGTGCTTTTTTCAACATATCTTTTTCGTAATCATTCCCTATATTTTATTTTTCCTTTTTCCATTCCATTGCTCTATATTTTGTCTCCTTTTTGGTGAAAAAATGTTTGACGCAAATGCATTAAAATAAAGCAACAACACCGAAAGACAAAAAACACGAATCTATTTGCGAGTTACTGTTTGGGCCAAAGTCAATCCTTTATCTTGTTTCTCGGTATTACAGCATGAAGTTGATAAATTATTCCCTTTAAGTAGGTTAGTTAAACGCATTATTGTAATCAATGTGATCCAAGTAGTTTGAAACAAGAACAAGGAAATAGGCTTTCCTCGTTTACTGTTGTTTGCAGTTAGGCCTTGGAGGCTGCCACCAACTTCGCTTCTCGTCACTCTATGTGCAAATTACATGATCTAGAGCAACGGGGAAAGGCCAATCAAACAGACATACAATCATTTTAATACACGATAACATATAAATGTAATAATACATTTTACATTGCCTTCATATATTTTGATGCATCCATAAATAGAATTCCACTTTAAAAAATTAACATTCTCTCTTAAATAATAATCTGTTTTTGTTGTTGTAACGCATTTCACCTCTTTACTAGAAGAACACAAAACTACGTAAAATAATTGTGTGTGAAAAGACATCATGTTAATTCGTTTTTTTTTCTTTTTAAAAATGCATTTTTATACTTCAATGACATGCCTACCACGTCCTAAAACCATTCTAAAAATATAGACCGTTTGAATTATTAAAGGCTGGAATATTTGAATCATATTACATTTTTCGGACTTAATTTTATGCTTCATCTTGATAATGTGCAGCCATATGCGTGATTCCGTTATCATTCATTAAACGACGTGCCACTTCAGTCGTCACCCCTCAATACGATATCCCTAAAATTCCCTAAAATCTTGCCTGCTTCCTGCGAGTCAGACCGTTCAACTTCCAATTCTTTTATTTATTTATTTATTTATTTACTTATTTATTTAACGCCAAAAAACAGTTCAAACTGCGTATGACGTGCTATGGGGAAAAATGAATTGTGTGCACATTTTCAAAATTCTGTGATCCCTACACTAAGTCATATACTACTTAAATTAAAAAAAAATACTTGATACTGGAGTTTAAACCTCACGTGGAATTTGGGACGGACCAAGGATATTTTTGTATTTTCCCTGCCTCTAGTTCCATCCTTTCTACATCATCCAAATCCTTTCATCATAATTATCTACCATTCAACAAAACTATCCATATCAATTATGAACGATAAGGCTAAAGACTGAGAATCACAATAAAGAAAAACAATTCACCTCTTACGAGAGCAGAGCCTGTAATTCTCATTCATTATTTTGTGTTTCCGGGCGCATCAACGTCCCGGATCATTTGTCCCGTTAGTGTAACGGATATTGTAACCGGTGCAATGTTCGTGTTGTAACGGTGCAATGTTCGTCCCCCACTAGCTCGTGAGATTCGGCGCTGACCCTCGCCTAGGCAGTAGGGATGTGCCCTTAACAGCTAAACTGGAATTTCTTAACAGTTAACGTTTCGTAACTTACGCAAAATAAGTTATTTCGTTTATCCCGTTATTGGCCATTATAGGCTGAAATTTACAGAACTGCAATCTACTGGGCCAAATCCGAACTACCACAAGCTTTTGTGTCAACCATTTTGTACGATAACAGCTTCACTGCAGCTAATCAATCGTGATTATCCAGTGTTCAAATAATAGATTCATTAATACATAATTCGTTTTTATTACACACCATGTGCTACAATATTTTTATATTTTATTGTGTACACTACCGTAAGAAGTTTGCCCTTTAAATTCAATACGTGCAATATTTTTGTTAACTTATTTCTGCCCCGTTGCTGCTTATGTGAAATCAACTAATAGTTCCCTAGGATTGATAAAATAAAATGAGTCAAATAACTCGCATTATAATATTTGGTCTTCAACAGTCATTACCACTTTAGCTATAGGTAAGCAAAAAAACAGTTTCCCCTCATTATTTTTGGCACGCGTCACTTCACTATGCACAAGTTACATATTTGAAAGAATATTTGCAATCTTAACCCGAATCACGAATCACTTTTATTGTAGTAATATTCTATACACATTTGTTACACATTACATAAATTACTATTCATCCTTGTCAGTTCATCCAGTCTCGTTCAGCTACTTCTATGTCCAAACATTATGGGAAAGTAGTGCAAGCAGCCGCCGTAAGGTAACTGCCCAAGCTTTACGGTACTACCAACGTTATTCGTTTTGCGTGGTTGAACTCTTAGCAGTCGTCACAACTGATTTAACTCTTAGCTATCGACCATATTAGGTTGCTGATCATAGACCTGTTATTTTTAAACTGATTAATAACAGATATTATGAGTCAACTGTTATTGTGATATAAGTTATTGAAGAAAAGCTAAAGCCCATCTCTAGTAGGCTGCGCTGCAGCGTCTTGTGGGGGTACCCCCCCCCCCAGGCACCTCCGTCAGCCGGTCACCGCCCACAACCCGGAAAACTCTAAGCTCTCGTCCATCATGTAAGTGCCAATGTGTGCATACGCCTGCTATTGATCGGATAAACCACGGAAAACTACTGACCAGAGCAGTCAATCGCTAGAATTCTCCTCCAGACACCGGCTGAATTCGACCTAGCTATTTATCTAGTATCGAAAATCCGCCACCGTTGGGACTCGAACCTAGGACCTCCGGTAGAGGCGCTGGAGTGGCAATTGTTGTTGTCATCCGGTGAAACGGTTGAGAAACCCTGAGCGAAACGCACCTCTTCCAGGCGTGCTCTGGCGCAGGCGATCTCCCTGGCGCCGGAGCGGGGAAGCGCAGTGCCAGCCAGCAGCATGCGGGGCAGAAGTCAGGGTGCGCCGGCGGGGGGAGGGGGCGCTTCAATATTTACGCTGCAATTAGAATTTGACGGCTGCGGGCGCTGGGGGTCGGTGGGGACGGTGATGCCAGAGGGCGTGGCGGAGGGCGTGATGAGTTGGAGGAAGAAGTGTTCGACTGTGGGGAAGGTAAGAGGAGGGGTTTATCGACGGGCAGACCGGGAGCGGTAGCTCAGTGCATCGACTGATGTCACTGCAGCGCCTCTGACCGGGAGGTCCTAGGTTCGAGGCCTGACGGTGGCTTTTCAGTCGCTGGTGGAATTCAGTCGCTGTCTGGAGGAGAATTCTAGCGGCCGGCTGCTCTGATCGGAAGTTTTCCGTGGTTTCTCCGATCAACACCAGGCGAATGCCGGAGCAGTACCCTAATAAACGGGCCACGGACCGTGCGCGATCTGCCCTTCCTCTTCCTTATCCTATCCTCTCCCCTTACACACACACCTACACTAACATGCACGACATTACCACATATTCTGCGAGACCGGTCGGGAGCTTAGAGCTCGTCCCGACTGGGGTGGTGCCCCGCTGGTGGGAGAGTCCTTGTTAGGGGGAACCCCACTTGCCGACGGTAGGTCGGCGCCGATCTCGCCATCCAGTGGGGAAGATCACCGCCATCTCCCGAGAAAAAAACATGTACTACACTAACGGGTCTAATGACCAAAGCAGTTGACGCGCCCGAAAACACGAAAAAAGCAATGAATCAATTGACGGGCAGGGCGCCTGGAGACCAGCGGCTGGGGGGGGGGAGGGGAGGAAAGGAGACTTCAGAGGAGACGACTGTCATGATGAAAATTGTTGTGTTAATGAAAATGTGTTAAAGAGACCGTTATATTTGCTGGGGCGCACGAGGAGGAACCGGAGATTGAATGCGTATAAGCAGAGATACAGAGATCAGTGAAAGTTGTAAGGTGCTTGATTCGAGACGCGGTAAGGAGAAGATGAGGCAAAGTCACGCGATGTGGAATCGCGGATTCGTGAAATACTGCACAGATTTAAAAACCTTTTGTGTGTCCTGCGCATAAACCTGTCTCTCCTCCTGAAATTTATAAATTATTTCATTGACACGAAAAACTAATATTGGTGTGAATGATGGGGGAATCATAAGGAGGAGAATACTGATGGAATTCACCACGTTCCCCTGTTACCCACCACAGTGTCCGGGTTTTGAACCCCAGCGCTTAGAGGTCAGGAGGTAGCGCGTTCGCCACAAGTCATCTCGAAAAAAAGAATTCTTGATGTATCACATGGATTCTTACTCCTATATTCGTCAGCTCTTACCAGTAGGGCTGGACCGCGTTGTCAACATTTCTTAGCCGGATTTTGAACCCCGATATTCAAAGGTGAAAAGCTAGTGCTCCGGCTGTTGTTCGACCGAATAACAACTGCATATTAGTTAGTAGAGCGCCAGGGGTGGGGACGTGCATAGACATTATTAGAGCGCCAGGGGTGGGGGAAAGGCGGCGCCTTGGAGGAGTCATGGCGTGAAATCCGGAAGGCGAAATGGCCGGGGCGGGGGGGGGGGAGGGCAAAGCGGAGGCGGCACGAGGTGGCAGCGAGGAGGGGGAGGGCAAACCTCCACCCCCAACGCACCTCCATCAGCGGGCAGACTTCCATCACTGGCGCCTGAAGCCCGCATGCCGATGAGCCGCTCATGCATACCTGAGGCGCCGCGTGGCCGATACTCTCTCGCTCGCGGCCTCGGCCCCGCCCGCCCCCGCCCCGCCCCTACATCGCCCTTATCCCGTGCGGGCTCCACGCTCGCACCGCCCATCCCATCTTCACCACCCCGCCCACTCCATGGCACCGACCGAGTCTCGCCTCCGCAACTACATCCACCACGTCCCTCTCCCCTCCGTCCCCGCCCTCGACCCGCCACGCCCACTCTCTCGTCCCCTTCCCGCCACGCCACGCTCTCTCTCAGTCCATTTCTTAGCCACAAACTGTCATTCCCACTGTCCCACCCTCTCTACTGCCCTGTCCAATTCACTACCCCACCCACTCCATCGACTACCAGATTCACTGCCACACCCACTCAACTCCTTCGCCCCGCCAACAGCATTTTCCCACCCGTTCCTCCCTGATCCCCCCGCCCTTCCCCGCCCCGCCCCGCCACACCCCGCCACCTCCGCCCCACCCAGCCACCTCGCCGCACTCACCATGCCCACGCCTCCAATTCCACTGTTTCACCCTGCCCACTCCACCACCCCGTTCCTTTCCACTCCACCTTGATCCACGCCCCCACCCCACCCTGCGTCCGCAGCCGTCCCGCTCGTCCCTCCGGCGCCCGCTCGCACCGCCTTAAACCACGCGCTCTGACGCGCCGCGATGGCCGACCTTGCATAAAAGATCGCGCCTGGAATCTATCTTGGGCCGCTGCCTCCCACGCCCCGCGAAAGGTAACGGGCCTGCGCACTCGTGCGAATGGCGCGTGAGGTGCAACACGCGGATGACAACGCGGCGGGGGCAGGTTATGAGCTTTGTATCATGCTGTAAAATGTTGGGCGATAAAAACCGCTTTAGATTGATTTAATTTATTAATTGTTGGTGATTCATTGGGACAACTACTGATGTCATTATTCCCATAAGTGTAGTGCATGGTATTTCATCGGGAGGTGGCGGTGATCTTCCCTCACTGGATGGTGTGATCCGGCGCCGACCTACCATCGACTAGGGGGCTTTCCCCACCCAGATATCTCCCACCAGCGGGACACGGCCCAACCGGGACACGTTCTAAGTCCTCGACCGATCTCCCGGCATGTATGGTAGTGTAGTGCATGTTAGTGTAAGTGTGTGTGAGTAAGGGGTGAGGATAGGATAAGGAAGAGGAAGGAAAGATCGCGCGCGGTTCGTGGCCAGTTTCTTAGGGTACTGCTTCGGCATTCGCCTGGTGTGATCAGAGAAACCACGGAAAACTAACCGCCTTCGAAAACGGAAAGGACAGGCCGGGTGAAGGCACACAAAACACACATTAATAGCAAACGATAGGAACGAAGCAACAATATGGTTATTATTATTATTGTTATTATTATTATTATTATTATTATTATTATTATTATTATTATTATTATTATTATTATTATTATTATTATTATTGCGATTATGAAATATTTCATGCTGATGAAGCATGAAAATTGTGTTGAACTTTGAAAACCAGGGCAAGAACGTAAGTTTATAACCAATCGAGTCTGACATTTGTATTTCTTATTTGCATCGTGGTTGTGTGTCATTCAATATTTTGTTTATTCTACATTGGATAAAAAATATATATAAAAAAGGAATATACTTTAAGTTATATATCTGTATCCATCTTAAGCAACAACATTTGGTGCGATTGTTTAACGGTTGACTAATTGTTAAATCTTAACGGATACCAGACGTTAAGAGTAACTTTTCATTCCACCATTTGCTTTGTTAAGTCTATAATATTATAATATTACAAAAATACAATATTGGGTTTGTAATAAGTGGTAAATGGACCCTTACATTCTCACAATTGACAAAAAACACGATTTATACACGAAAATAGCAAATACTCTGATAGACACGATGCTACTTGAACAGGGTGAGAAGTGAATGAATGTATAATTATGTAGAGTGAAATGGGTCAGACTAGTAAGATGTGCTCCGATGGTTTCATCGTGGGGATAGAGCTAGTTGAGCTAGACGGTGGTAGAACATGAATTATGGAGAGCGCTGGCTGATGAATATGAAGATATCAGTCGTGTACGAAGGGTTGCTTGCGTGCAGGAGGCAGGCGCTAATAAGCAAATGCGTTAAACGAAGTGGAATGAACGCGTCTCGAAGCATCCCGACGTGCATGTCAAATTTTCAGACACCATGAGTATGTTTCGTGCAAAGAGTGAGTTTCGACCTGTAAATTTCCCGAAACAATATGAATGTTGATACATCAACAACTTTAAAAGGCGCATTTCGAACTGGAATAATCAAATTTTATTTCCATTGGACAGATCTGATAATAATGGTATTAATCGATGAGCCATAGAAAGCTAACGAATTAAAAAGTTTATAAAAATAACATCGATTTGTATTTATATAGTGCGAACACCTCACCAGCCTACATTTTAAGAGCAGATCGGGAGATGATAGCTAAAAGGAGAAAGTACAAAGAGGGATCCGTTTTGACGACAGGCAGAGCCAGGACTCTAGAGACGAGAGCAGTCGAGGGCGGGAGAGACAAGGAGCGCCTGGAGCTTCCCCGAAAGAGGCTCTCGGAGGGAGATAGCGCGATCTCCAGAAAGTCCCCGGCTCAACCTGAGCGCCCTGATCAGCGAAGCGACGGCGTTTCCGGTTACGGCAGGCGGCGGTGGCGGTGGCGGTGGCGAGGGCGGCGGGGTTAGCGGTAGAAACGATGTCCGTGACGGCAGAAGTAGTGGTGGGAGTGGTGCGGACGACTGCGACGGGGGCGGTGTTGGCGGGGTGGGAAGGATGAGCGAAGCGGGGGTGGCGGGGATTGTCACGAGGGGGAGGCGGGGGTGAAGGGGCAGGTGGTGGGTGGAAGCGTGGGTGGGCGTGGGTGGGAGGGGACGCGGGAACGATGGCGGCAGGAAAACGTTGGGGAGGAGGGAACACACGTGGCAGCTCTGGTCCACAAAACTGAAGGCGGTGCCACACGAGTCTGAGTCAGAAGGAGCGAGATTTGAGACGGCGGGAATCGAGTTGGTAGGGGCAGAATGAAGTACAACGGTCCGTAATGAGAATGGAATTTCATATGGAGCGGATAGTCAGAGAATGTCCAGAGAAGAGACAAGACGGGGGAGGGTCATGAGCAAATGTCGAAAAAGAAATCAAGAGATCCAAGAAGGGCTAGTGAGAAGAATGCGAGTCTCTGTCTCAAATTTACACACGCGGCACAGCTCACTGACAAGTCGACACACGCATCCGAGCAGCTCAGCGGTTTCACAGGGAGTGTCTCTAACTTCAACAATTGAAATCCCTGACTGACACTCGTTTGACAACACTGTAGGCACCAATCCCTGCAACTTTTTGACTCGCCTTAGCAGATGCTGAAATGAAGAGAGATATGAAGCGGAATAAATATGTTATCAAAATTTTGAAGAACAGTATATAATAGATTTCATTGCATAATGACGCGATTAAGCATCATTTAATTACCAGCGTACTACAACCAATGAGTGAACAGATGAGAATGTTAGGTACTGCCGCAATACAACGAGCAAGAGAAGGATGTAAGTAAAAACTTGTACAAAGAGGATGCTTTCAAATAACGAGAAATACTATCGAGAGGGGGTGCTGTTGATAATCAGTGTTGCTGACGCAGAAGGAAAATGGAGATACGGATGTACAAAGAGAACTATCTTTAAGAGACAGGCGAAATATTTTACATGTCTTTGCCTCTTATCGCCAAGACAGCCTTCCCACCTAGCAGATCGCTTCAGCCTTGTATAACCCACGGGACCAAATCATGCAGTGCGAAGCCAGATTGACCGGATGACAGGCCGTGAGTAAAGTGCGTGGAGAAGAGCGGCAAGGCGGGGTGGAGGTGTCGAATCTTTTACGTCAATCTTTCTCTTTCTTTCGTTCTTTCTTTCTTTCTTTCTTTCTTTCTTTCTTTCTTTCTTTCTTTCTTTCTCTCTCTCTCTCTCTCTCTCTCTCTCTCTCTCTCTCTCTCTCTCTCTCTCGCTAACGGCTTCTTCTCCTCTAGAGCTACTTTAGATTTTCGGGTGCGTCAATTCCTACGGTCATTGGTCCCGTAAGTGTAATGCATGTTTTTGCCGCGGTAGGTGGTAGTGTCCCTCCTCCGCCGGCCGGGTAAACTGCGAAAAGAAGAGACAAGGCAAGGTGGGGCGCGTCGCCGGGGGAGAGGGGATGGAACAGTGAGGTGAGGTAGACTAAAGAGGTTCTTTACTCTATAATAATTCTTTACACTACGGTTGTAGGGACAGAGAAGCGCGGGAAAAGGACGAGAAGGAGAGAGGCGACGAGGGGTGAGTGGATTTCGTTTGGTTTGTTTTTTTCGTGTTTCCGGACGCGTCAACTACTTTGGTCATTCGTCCCGTTAGTGTAGTGCATGTTTTTCTCGGGAGATGGCGGTGATCTTCCCCTGCTGGATGGCGAGATCCGGCGCCGGCCTACCGTCGGATAGTGGGGTTTCCCCCTAACCAGGACTCTCCCACCAGAGGGGCACCGCCCCAGCCGGGACAAGCTCTAAGTTCCTGACCAATCTCTCGGAATAAGTGGTAGTGTAGTGCATGTTAGTGTAAGTGTGTGTGTGTTAGGGGAGAGGATAGGAGAAGGAAGAGGAAGGAAAGATCGCGCGCGGTCCGTGGCCCGTTTGTTAGGGTACTGCTCCGGCATTCGCCTGGCGTTGATCGGAGAAACCGCGGAAAACTACCGATCAGAGCAGGCGACCGCTAAAATTCTCCTCCAGACAGCGACTGAATTCGACCTAGCTAAAAAGCTAGTGTCGAAAATCCTGCCGCCGTCAGGAGGGTGAGTGGGTTGTTGAGGGGGCGAGCCGCCTGAGGGAGGAGAGGAAGTGGCGGGACGAAGCCAAGAAGGGAGGAGCGAGACGGAGCGTCACAAAGCCTCACCGGGATGAGCCAAACCGAGCGGGACGGAACGAGGCGGGAGGAGAAGAAAATGAGAGGGGCAAAATAGGACTGCACGGAGCAGGGCGGGACGGGACGGTTCATGGCAGGACGGAGCATGGGTAAGCGGGGAGGGGGTGCGGTGTGCGTGGCGAGAGGGGCGGGACGGAAGCCGTCCTGCCGCCCGGACAGCCGTCGATGCACGCAGAGATCGATTTATGCGGGCGCGGGCGGCCGGTCGTAGGCATACGTTCATTGGCCCCCGCTCGCTCGTCCATTTATGTGGACGTGTGCGTTTATGGATTAGACCCCGAGACCCGTCTCGCCTTCAAATGGGTGGTGCTCGCGGGAATACAGCGCTGTTTGTCAGCCGACGCGCGCGCATTTGTTCCCCGTGTTTGATTATGTCCGGCCGGGCCATCGGCGGAGAAATCGTCTTCGAGCACCGGCTCCGAGTCGGCGCCGAATGGTTACGTTGAAAACGGCAAAAACGACTGCAGTGTCTGATGAGGTGACACATACGGGAATGTACTTGCGCACTAGCATTTCAGCATTGAGGAAGTGACGTTAAAGAGAATTTTACAGAGCAATTTGCTACGACTATTATGAGAATGACATTACTTTAATTATATTTCTTGCTTCATTTTTGGCTCTCTAGTAACAAAAGTGTATGTTTTGAACTATATTTATTTTTTATTTACATTACAAATTAACATCTATTGAACAAATATCATATATATTTTGTTTAAAGAAGTCCATTATAAATCAGTATTGCAGCACTAGCATCCATTTTAGTAAGAGTCATTTTTTTTTAAGTTCAAGTCAGTGATACATGTTTCGTGCTACTCAAGGATTGTTTCGCCTACTAATATATATATATATATATATATATATATATATATATATATATATATATATATGAGAGATATAGAGATCATAATTTATGTACGTTGTAAACATATTTAAAAATTATTTTGATTTGATTCACCTAACCAATTACGTTACGTCACATTGTTCTGATGTGGAAATTCATAACCTCGAAAACGATGCTAGGTTGTTGGAGTTGTATCGCCGTAATGATTCTCCACGATGACGTAGCAAGCTGCATTCCAAAGCGCAGGATAACAAGTTCGTCTCCCTCAATTCGCTGACCTGCGCTCTCTGCCGAGCGCGGAGGCCCGGCCCTGGGCAGCCGTCGTCTGCCGCGAGCGCGCTCCGTGTACTCGACGGAAGTTCAGGAGGCATCGCCAAGCAGTTGCGCACGCCTCTGTTTGTCGTGGAGGAGGCCTTCCGGTAAGCAAGTTTGCTTAGCTGCGGCGATGCTGAGTTAAGCCTCCATTATCGTTCCGAGACCGCACCTTGGTGTGGAAACCACATCATATCAAACGTAGCCGCGGGCCCGCCCCGCCCCCTCCGCCCGCGCCGCCCCGTTGCACATACACCGGTGTCTCCGTCGCCCCTCGCAACGCGCAAGGTGCCCCGCGGCCTCGCCCTCCCCCTCTCTCTCTAGCTGTCTAGCTCTCAGTGCCATGCTCTCTCACGCCTTCTTTCTCGCTCTTTGCCTCATTTTCGCACTTTACCTTTCGTTCTTACGTTTTTCCCCTCCAACTGCCGTTCTTTTGTTTCCACTCTTTTTTCTCGCAATCTCACTCACTCGCGCTCCTGCTAGTCCGTCTCTCTCTCCCTCTTTTTCTACCCTTCCCGCTCTCTTCATCTCACCCTCTCTCCCTCTCTCTCGTTGACTAGATCTTCAGAGAGCAATTTCATGCTCTCTTGCACTCGCTTTTCTCGCTGTTTTTTCTCGTACCCCCACTCTCGTACCCTCATAGTTACAGTTTTGCTCTCACTTTTCTACTTTTGCTCCTTTGCTTACTCTATTCCTCGCTATCTCACTCGCTCCAAAGCTCATGAGTCTCAAGTTCCTAGGCCTAGAGTCGCTTCGAAGGATTGAAGTGTGGAGACATGATAGGGAAGAACGGCCCAATCTGTATGTAGCCTGTTGCTCCAGCATGACTTGCATAGTTAAAAGACACTGCTGACGCTTGAAATTGGGAGAGAAAACCACAGAAACGAGTAGTTATGGCCGACGGCGCCTAGAATTGCCATCTAGGCAGTGTCTTCGATTCAGTCTTTCTTTTTTTAAACCATGGTCGATTTTTGACATTACGATCACCAGCTCTACAAAGCTTCAATTATACCTCCTCAACTACATACAATTCCGCATTTGGAGCCTGTGAATCCTACCTTGAAGGAATGCAATTAATTATACCTCTTAATTTATCTGGAAAGTGAGTCACATTGTTCGAGAAAATTTCATTCCAATTCTTAATTGTCAAACTAAAGGCAGAACGGCTGAAGTGGAACAGGTACTTTTATAAGTGAATTATTATCATCTCGTAATCTATTTATGTAAATTTAAGTACCTCGTTTCTCCCTTCCTCGCAACACTTCTATTTTCCTTTTGTTTCGCTCCCTTCGGGGTTTTAGTCAGAATGCAAATCTCTGCGATTTTTTGCTTAAAGATGAAACCATTTTCTATATGCTCTTCTTTCCTGTTGTCTTGTCGCGTTTCAGGCTCGATAATCCTATTCGTCATTACCACAATTTCTACTGACATTCTTTTATCTAAATTGCTAACATTTATGTAGAATGGTGAAAATGTCTCAAAATAAAATGTTTTAGTATATTATATATATAAAAGAAAGTCATGTTAGTTACACTATTTATAACTCAAGAACGGCTGTACCGATTTGGCTGAAAATTGGTGAGCAGGAAGCAGAGCCAGGAGACGGACATAGGATACTGTTTATCCCGTTCGACAGCGTTCCTGTGTGAGAACGCACGTTTTTGCAGTCGCACGTTTTCGCGTGATTTCGCATGTTAGCGGTCATTGTTGCCTGTTGTAACCCATTGTTGTAACGCCGCACTGATAACAGAAGGCGATAATGATAGCCGCCTTATATATATATAAAAGAAAGTCGTGTTAGTTACACTATTTATAACTCAAGAACGGCTGTACCGATTTGGCTGAAAATCAGGAAGCTTAGAGCCAGGAGACGGACATAGGATACTGTTTATCCCATTCGACAGCGTTCCTGTGTGAGAACGCACGTTTTTGCACGTACGCAGTGCAACAAGGATAGTACAGTTTCTCACAGTGAGTGCGACGCGAGAAAAAGATGGGATCGGCTGTTACGGCGGAACAGAGTTCGCCGGGTTAGCTAGTTATACATAGTTGTTTACCAGAAGCCGGTGCTCAAGTGAAAATTAGTCCCGCTTAGCCAGCGATGAGGTACAGCGAAACATACCTCCCCCAAAATCGCGATAAACAATCAGTAAAAATATTTGTTACTTTTCGATCGAGTTACGAATGTTTTTTTTTGAAATATGAGCAAGCATGCGGTTGAACTTACTCCTGTCTCACTTTCACAGACATCCGATCGTCTTTGATTCCGAGTGCACGGTTTCTAAGAAGCGGAGAGCGTGCTACGTTCCCAATTCAAGGCTCAAGAATTTGGACGTAGGATCGAAAGTGAATTAGTCGTGACACAATTCTCTTTGGATGCCACAAATGTTATGGTGTGTACTGCATCCAAACTAACTTCAACCAAAACAACTTCGATGTGGCGTTCAAATCCTTTTATCTCAGCGTAACAAAAGATTGAGGAGAAAAACAATAATATGAGGATAATGATGATGATGATGATGATGATGATGATGATGGTGATAAAATAAAAGACGAAGGCAAAAATGAAGAAGAAGAAGAAGAAGAAGAAGAAAGAGAAGGGAGAAAAGACGAAGGGTTAAAATAAACAAGAAGAGAAGGAGAAAAGAAAGCAAAAGAAAACAAAGAAATAAGAAAGAACAAGAGAGAAGGTAACAGAAGAAGGAAGAGAAAATGGAGAAGAGTCAGTAGCAAAAGAAGAATCCGAACTAGGCAATGGAAAAGGGAAACTGGATTGAGGCAGACAGGGAACTGAAGATATTCTCCCTCGCTCTGCCTTACCAACACAAAACACGAAACAAACTTGTTGACGTATTGAATCTTTGCCGATGCCCCTCCTCGTGACTGGAAGCTCATTGCTGCCCCTTTGCTCTGCTCCGCTCCTTCCATTGACGCTTCCCATTAGAAGCGCACGGCTTCCTCGCAAGCGACGGCAAACGATTAATGACACGCGCAATCCCCACAGCCGACTCGCTAATTCGCGCAGCAAGCTAGCCCAGTGCGAGCGAAGCAAATCCCCCTACACGCTGTAAATACAATCGCACTGTCTGCAGAAGGGAAATTGCACAAACTACATTCTCCACGGTTCTACTTGCAGCTCACAAGATATTACGTGAGTAGAGCTCTAGGGGGTAAGAATGGCATTCATGTGGGCATCCTGACAGCTGAATTATACAAAGAGGATTCTTCTTTCTATCGACTACTTTATTTGATCTTTTGTAAATATCTTCTTTTTCAATCTTCTCTATTTGTTTTCAGAAACCAGGGAGTTAAATTTCTTTACAGGTTTTCTAAATTTGACCATTTCTGTATTATTTTACTTTCTCTTGTGTGTGTAATAGAGAAAGTTGTGTACGCTGTAACTAATGGTGCTACGATACAACAGACTTTTAGTTGCCCTGTATTTCGAGTCGGGTCTCTCTTTTCATTTCCAGGCTGCCGTGTCCCGGCTCAATACGAGTATCCCAAGGAAACACATAATTTTTTTATACAATTGTGTGTCTTTATTAGAACTTGAAAATTATGGAAATTTTGTGTTTTAAAATGTTTAATAACAAAAAAAACTACATTTTCTAAAATATATCAATTAATTTGGTTAGAGGCTACTTTTTAGCAAACTTAGCTTTCAAATATATACATTTTTAGTACAGTTTGCGGCGACGTTTTCCATAATTTGAAAGTAGTATATTTGCCATGAAAGGAAACTCATCACGTTTCTTCACTTCCGCATTCTATTACGATTTCATCTTTTACGTATGTCTGTAATACTATGGGTGATTTGATATTGTTAGTCTCTACGCCACACTTCTTTTTTAGCTCTTTTTTACTTCATTCAATAATTACAGGCATTTTCTACACAAGTTGCAAAGAAGAATCTTTTTTTACGAAAAACGAGAGATCTTTTGGAAGATTCCCTACCATTTCATATTTATGTTGAAGCTGTTCGTAGCTTTATATTTGAGACTTTCTTGAAATTAAATATTTCTCATTAAATCAATTTGCTTTATTTTGCCTGGCGATGGCGTGTAGGTCATCAGGCTTGCTCTTTTGCCTGACCACGCAAATTTCGCTACGCTCCTTCCGCCATCTAACAGAGCAAGAAAGTATCACCAAACAATTACATTCGGTGTTGGTACATAAGGATCCTTTTCTAGATTTCCAAGTACTCTGGTTTGGGAGCACTCGGTTTCCGGTCAGGAAAATGAATTTCTGACCATCGACTCTCTGTTTCCGCAATTGATTTTAATAGTTATTTCAGTCACCTCAACTTCGTTTCCAAATATGATTGCCCAAGATCCAATTTCGCTCCCCCCATTTAGCGTTGGTAAGGACTTTGTATAGTAAATACACAGTACTAAAGTAAGTACGTGCTCTCATTTCACCGAACCGCATGATCCATCTACATTCTCATTTCCTTAGTCTTTTTTCTTTCGTTTCAGCCATTCTCCACCATTGTGTTTCAGTGCATTGTGGCTTGTGGAAGCTGATTTCTCCCACCGAAACCCTGGGTTAAAAGTTCGTGGAACAATTGCACATCAATCCCCAGAACCCAACACGAGGTTAATCAACTCGACTCCTTTCCAGGCCGAACCGCCTTCCGCGGATCAAGCGCTCGCTCACCCCTTGGGCACAAGCTGCTCCGCCGAGGGCCCGGGGCGGGGCGGGAGGTGATTTCCGGGGGGCGGGGCGGGAGGCGGCGACAAACGGGCGCGTGCCTGGAGGCGAGTCGCCCCCGCAGAAGCAGCTGCCGCCCGGGGCGAGCGGGCAGCGGGCGGAAGAGAGGGCTGCGGGCGGCAAAGGCCGGCGTCGCCCGCGCCGCGCCGCGCCGCGCCGCCCCGCCCCGGGGGCGCTGCGGGGGAGCCCCGCAGGAACCCCGCAATGGAAACGGATTAGCGGAGAGCGGGAGGCGGCGACGGCGATGCGACGAGATGCGCTCTGGGTGAGACGGTCGACGGAGGAGAGGGAGGAGGAGGAGGAGTGGGTGTAAGAGAGCAGCGATGGAGGGAAGCGTGGATGGGGAGGGAGCGGTGAAGATGCTAAGTGGGAAGAGGCGACGAAAGTGAGAAAAGCAAAGGGGAATGGCGGGGTGAGGGAGGGGATGGGCGATGGGGTTGGGAAGGATGTTTGATCGGTTGACTGATGTCTCCGGGGATGTTAACTGTTGTGGTCATTAGTAGGTTAGAGTACATAATCTATTCCGGGAGATGGCGGTGTTCCTTTTCTGTTGGATGGTAAAATCTGGCGCTGACCTACAGATCGTCTAGCGGTGACTTTTGGGAAAGGGAGAGCGGTAAAATATCGTGCGCGGTTAGTGGCCCGTTTGTTAGGGTACTGCTCCAGCATTCACCTGGTACTGACCGGAGAAACCAAGCAAAACGACCGATCAAAGCAGCCGGCTACTAAAATTGTCCTCTTGACAGTGACTGCTTTCACTGAGTGGAAGGGGCGTCGAGAGTGGTAGGTGTGACGAGAGTGGAAGGGAAGGGAAGGGTTGGGGCGAGGGGTGAGTAGGTAGGACGGGCGACGAAAGGGACGGGCCCTGAGACTGGGAGAGGCGACGAGAATGGAAGTGGCGTTGAGAGTGGGAGAGGCGACGAGGTGAAAGGGGCGACGTGGGTGAGTGGGGTGACGAGAGGGGGGGGAGTTGAGGGTGAAAGAGGTATTGGAAGGAAAGGAGCCAAATGAGTGGGGGGGAACGTTGGGGGTGAAAGTGGCGACGAGGTGAATGAGGCGAAGTGGCGGGAGGGCCGACGAGATTAGACGGGGCACTGAGGGTGGAAGATGCGACGAGGTGAAAGGGGCGACGTGGGTGAGTGGGGTGGAGGGGGGAGTTGAGGGTGAAAGTATTGGAAGGAAAGGAGCGACGAGGTGAATGAGGCGAAGTGGCGGGAGGGGCGACGAGATTACACGGGGCACTGAGGGTGGAAGATGCGACGAGGTGAAAGGAGCAACGCGGGTGGGTGGGGCGACGAAAGTGGAAAGGGCGTTCAGGGTGGGAGAGGTGGCGAGATGAAAGGGGCGACGAGGGGAAGGGGCGTTGAGGGCGGGAGGGGCTTCGAGGTGGAAGGGGAAGGACGCCTGGCGCAGACATCCCAATTTGGCCGCCCAGAGCGCTGCTTAGGAGGGCGCGCGCCGCAATTCAACTGCGGAGATCAATTGATGTGGGCGGAGATACCTGCGGCAACGCTCTTCCAGACGGTTTTTTACCCGATAGTGTTGTTATTAACCGACTGGAACGCCCTTGCAATATCTTTCGAAAAAAGGTGCTTTCTTTTTATCCGATGGACTACAGCTCAGATCTGACCACGCACTAACATCCTCTTTATATCTCTGATCTTCTGACTTACGACGTTATTATACTTTAGATCATGGACAATGGTCTACATGGGAATGACGTTGCCATTTTCACGAGGAAGTATTGTAACTGTTGCCTTAATTACGAAAATAAATAAATTTGTATACTATTGAAGGGTGAAAAAATGTGCTACACGGAGATATTTTCGTCTTCTTACCCTACCTACAGGATAAGATGACGAATTGGGCTGGATAAGATGACGAACAAAGACAACACATTAATCATACCATACCCTTCCTTCAAGTCAAAGATATAACATCACTTTCTCTGATCCAACAAACAAAATACAGTAGACTACAACACCTCAAAAAATTGAAACAATCAGGTATAAACTGTATACGAAAAATTCCTTCTCCTGGGTCTGTTCGGCTTGAGTGTTCTTCTTTGACCAAACATAGTTGTCTAAGAGTGATATTTCCGTACTAACGTTTTAATTTCATCTTTGCTCGTTCCTCAATGTTGGTATAGGTATTTGATTGTTTTTTGCCGCAGCATTGACACTCAAGTTTTAATATCCTTCTTCTAAAATAGGGGCAACTGCACTCATATCTCACATTCGCTTGTCACTTTTCATGTACGTTCGAGGAATGTACTGACACGTGCTTAAAGAAGAGAGCTATGAATTAAAAAATAGTCATACAAAACAATAATTATATAAAAATTAATTGTGTAAAAGAACTGACATTTGTACGAAGCTATGAAGGCATGTCGGGACAGATACCGAAGTTTGGGACTACTCGCCATCTTACCCCACCTCACCAACTTGCTTACCGATATCGTTCTTCATTGCAGATAACGTACATAATACTCACGGGATGATCGCAGTTGGGTTCTTCCAGGTGACATTAATTGCCTGGGTCAGAGGTCTCTCTTAGCAGAAGCTGTTGCTGCTACTTATGTATATGTTACAGTTTTGAAAGTCCGTATACGAGTAGTTTGCTTATATCATTTAACAGCGATATCGCTTGTGTATTGATTGACGATAATACTCCAGCAGTGTTTGAATTTGAACCCAGCTGGACCAGATTTGGAATGTTTTCAGTCCTAATTTCCGCCTGTATTAATGGTCTTTTGATCTGCATACAATTAATCCTTTTTAATCCTCACCACATCTCTTTTCGATGAAAACATGAATACGAAGCTTGGTATTGTTCGGTTAGTGTATTTCAAGGTAGATGTATTTCATACTACGAGGGACGTCCAATTCTTCAAGTCGAATGTTATGTAATACACAATAACTTCGTCGATGTGCGAAAAGAGACGTACGTGTAAAAAAACACATTTTGTAGAACAGTTTTAATCTGAGTGAAGCCATTTGTTTCGCACCCAAAGACAAGCTATTTTTCTCTAAATATCGGCT
Source organism: Teleogryllus occipitalis (assembly GCA_011170035.1). NCBI lineage: Eukaryota > Metazoa > Arthropoda > Insecta > Orthoptera > Gryllidae > Teleogryllus > Teleogryllus occipitalis. Next base: position 52,249 of record BLKR01015470.1, read on the forward strand.
GGTGAACTAATTTCTGAAATGTTTACTAAATATTTTTTTATTTTCTGAACATATTTTATTCATTTTTCTAAAATAGGACTCTGTTTGAGACATGACACTTTTCTTGTGCACCAGCGTTTAAAATTTTACCATCTACTGAACGATCCAAATTATTACATTTAAACTAGGAGAAATGTACTTGGGGAGACCGGGGCTAAATGGTCAATTTATTTTTAATATAAAAAAATCTTTAATGAAGTGTTTATGACCATTTAAAATAATATGTACTTTGGCTACATTTCACACTTGATTGTGCGTATGCTTTGTGATATCTTATAACCCGACAACACAAACGCCCATTTCATCTTCGATTTGGTGTCCCTTCTTGCCGCCCCCTCCCGCCCTCTACTCACTTCACCGCTGAGCAATCGCCCGGGACCAAGGAAGGCCATGACAGCATCAGACACAGTGGGCGAAAACACGGTTTCATGCAACATGCACATGCACATGCTTCGTCAATTATATTGTAACTGTATTTGGCAAAAATATGTTTTACCTCATTTTTTTATTGTTATTAAGGATGAAAGTTATTTGAATGATTGGAAATCCGGCAAAGTCGAACAAGCATAAATTAATACAAGAAAAGATATGGAGGCAAACAGTAATGTGAATATATTCTCTAAAAGAATATGTAAACAACTTCCATCATATTTTTTCTTACCATTCACAAGCATCTCTATTAATCATCCAGCAAACATATTTGACATTCCGTTATTCTAAAGAATGAACAAGGTTTTAAAAAACAGATCAGTTGTTTAAAAAACTCAGTATCTTTGCAAACAAATATAAAATGGGGGTTTTGCACGAAATTCGTTGCAATACACTTTACAACTTCTCTCATACTACATATGTGATGTAGAGAAAGTAATGTAATGCTATAGCGAAAAACGGCGATTTTTCGGCTGAAAAATTTGTATTGTAGGATCTTATTCCGAAAAAGTGAATAATTCTTATTCCCGCATGTAGCAAATTATTCCTTTGACTTGTTCTGTAGTCAGAATTCACCTTTTTTGCGCTTTAATACCGCATTTATGGTTTACATATGGTTTACATTTATGGTTATTTGCGCATTAATGGTTTACAGCAAAATGTCGTTGTGTCCGTCTTGAAAAATTTTCTCCGCCTAAACCGTAGGTAGGATTTCATCAACATCGATTTTCCTTAATCGATCTATCTGATGTTGCTTCCCCTTAAATTTGAAATTGATATTTGAATTTTTGGTGGAACTTTGCATGAAACCTTAAACTCCTTTTCATTTTTCCTCAAAAATGGCTTCAATTTTTTCAGTTACATTTTTTACCGGATAGAACAAAGCATGCTTATAAAAATAGCGCAGGTCTGATTTTTCGATGAATTCTCGTAATTTTCGAAAGTTGCATAAGTTGAAAATTCCTTCGGCGTCTTCCTAGAACGTCGAAGATTGATGCTTTTTTTGAGAATGAATTTTTTCTTCAAAATTAGATTTTGAAATGAGGTCATTTATTTTTCAAAATAAGAGTAGTTTTTGCGTAATTCTAACATTAGCAAACCGAAAAATTCAGAAAATTTCAAACAAATGTACTTTGGGCGGCGATAGATGGCAGCTGGTAAGAGTACGTGGCAAGTCCGAAAAGCTAGGTCAGAAGAAAGAAATTAGAAAACTAATTCGAGAAAGTCTGTGCCATTCTGTAGCACCACTAGTTTTAAATGTTTCTCACGTCGATAATATTTACATTAAGGAAGTATTATTTACATTGCATTTGTGAGTATAATTACTTCAAATGGTTCTCAGTAAAGTTTCTCGAGACCGTTTTCTGTGAGAGTGGCTTCAAAATTGTGCAACAGAAACACTCAAACGGCATTTTATCGAAAACGGCTCCAATTTTTTCAACAAAAAAATTTACAAATCGAACCAGGCTTCCTCTTGAATAATATTCTTACACTCATATTTCAATTCTGTTATTAGGGGCCGAATAATTGAGCAAATGTGAACAAATGTGCCTCAGACGGTAAGAGATGGCAGGTGGTGCGTGGGGAAAACCAAAAAGCTAATCCAGACTAAAGAGATTAGAAAACTAACATGAGAAAGTATGTGCCATTCTGTAATACCATTAGTTTTAAATATCTCTTACCAAATATCTTTGGCCTTACGGGTGAGTTTCTAACATGGTTGCATTATTGAGTACAATTGCTTCAAACGAATTTTTTATAAAATTTCTCCACGTCAAAGTTAAAATATGAAAATTTGCTTTTGGTCGCCGATAAATAGCAGCTGGTAAGAGGGTGGGGCAATACCAACAATCTATCATAGACTAAAGAGATTAGAGAACTAACTAGTGGGAGAAAGACGGTGTCATTTCGTTGCACTTCTTAAAATTTGCCGCAAACTTGACAGATAATCCGGGTAAATCTGTATTCTGATGTAGCGTCACTGCTGTTTCGTACGGGGAATTGAGAGCTGAGATTTATCCTATGGCCTCCATGTTAGGGGATATTAAAGTACATGAAGAATGGATTCAGTTCAATCATTTTTCATCACATAAACTGATGAATACTGTTTTCAACCACTCTGTTTCAAACACGTACTGATGGATAATGTTTTTGATTAGTCTAGTTTTTATTCTATGGATTTTATAACTACTACGAATACTGTTTTTACCATTAGGATATTTTCTGTTTACTATGGATCAATAACTTTATAACAGACGTGAAAATAAAAGTAGATTAAATTAAGGTAACTATTAAGTGAATTAAACACAAGATAGTTTAGCGTAACCTTTGTTAATAGAAAATTATATTTAGAAAACATAAACACTGTGAAAGAAATTGGTACCCTATCACTTCCTTATTGTATGCGCATCCCGTGAGTAATAAATGTGAATGATTGAAATAAATGTAGATATTTTACCTTTCCTTTATTATATTTTAAAGTTTGTTCACATATAACAATTTATTTTATTGGAATGAATACACAAGTGTCTTTGGTTTTTGTACGACTCCAGGTTTTTTATTTTTGACACCAACAAAAGTCAGTAATTGTATTGAAATCCCAGCGAACTTGATGCCCTCCACCTCTGAAATATAAATTTTCTCGACATTAATTATCTTGTAACTTCGTCATGCAAAAGTAGCATTATGTTAAATGATCCTTTCCTTCCCTCTACACCTTAGGTATATTTAAGGGTAATTGCCTTGTACATGTTCGACACCACAGCTGCGGAGCAAAGATCTTGTTCTCATCTCTCAATTTCATATCAAATAAGCGGAATAGCTGGCCATCACAAATGCTCTACTCGTAATGTTTGATTTTTTCCCCGGCAACAACGCTTTACCGCATATGTAGCTAAACTTATTTGGATCATTTTTACATTTTCTGTCCATGTTAATTGATGAAATTTAGTTACCTTTAGCATGTATTATACTCACGTAATTATAACAATATAAAAAAGAAATATTTCTTATTAGCATAAAATCTAATAAAGACCACATGTGTCAAAAACATATATTGGCTTGTAGATAATAATCTAGAGCTGATGCGGAAATAACGATTGCAGATTTGAAATCAGCTTATAGAAATAAATAAAATATAACACATCTAAAATGACGCAGACCGGTGGAATTTTTTCAAACTACAGTTTAGCACATAAAATGCAGGTGTTCACAATTCATCTCTTTCCTCTTAAATAATCTTAATTGTAAACAAAAATAAATTGTTTTCATGTGATCATACTTTACTTCGCACAATAGCAAAATAATATGGTGATTTACCAATCGAGCAAAAAGTTAGCCAACGTTCGTGAAATTAACACAATCATTTCCACGTGATACTCACCGACAACGATCTCCAATTTAGTTTTATAGACACAAGTACGACGTGACTGAATCAACTAAAACGTTTAGTCGACCGACTGCAAGGTGGCAACTACTACGTCCATTTTCAACGACAGTCTGCTTACAATTGGGCGAAGTTCACAGGCCCATTTCTCACGACCAGATTTAATTCCGTCTGGTGTTTAGATACCAATAGAAGTGATTCTGCATGGTACATCACCAGAGAGTTCAATCTCCTGCAGCAAATCCTTCATCGCTCTGCTCCGTAGATTTCCGTTGATTCTGTGATTAATATCAGGAGGAGGCCAGAACAGGGTCTTAACAAACGGACCACGAACCGCGCGCTTTTTCCCTTATTTTTTTTCACTGCCAGCGTTTCTTTCTTTTTTACATAAACACACACTCACTTTTACGTGCATTTTTCTGTCACACATGTTGGGAGACCATTCAAGAACATACATCTAGTTTGGGCTGGGGCAATGCCCCACTGATGGAGATACTTGTTGGCGGAAATCCCCTCACGTCTCTGTGTAGGTCGACGTCGGATCTCACGTTCCATCGAGGAGGAACACCGCCGTTTCTCGAGATATGACGTGCGCTACACTTCGCGACTAGCAGTTGATGTTCTCGGAAGCACTAATCAATCTATCTATCTATCTCTCTATCTATCTATCTATCTATCTATCTATCTATCTATCTATCTATCTATCTATCTATCTATCTATCTATCTATCTATCTATCTATCTATCTATCTATCTATCTATCTATCTATCTATCTATCTATCTATCTATCTATCTATCTATCCATCTATCGCTCTGCTACCGAGTCGCACAGGGGGTGAGCGGGTGGCACTGCGTGACGTCAGAGGTGGGGGCGGGGGCGACAGGCGTGAATGAAGCCTTGATTACAACGTCGCGCCGCCCACACCAGGTGCCTTCTCGCCGGCGCTTCCCTCAACACGGGCGGGGCGGCTGGAGCGGTGGGCGTGACGGCGGCGGCGGGGGCGGCGGGGGCGGCGGGGGCGGCGGGGGCGGCGGGGGCGGCGGGCGCAGCAGGGGCGGCGGGGGCGGCGGGGGGCGGGGCGGCGGGGGGCGGGGCTGCGGGGGCGAAGGGGGCGACGGGGGGCGGCGGGCGGCGGCGGGAGCGGTGGAGGTGGCGGAGGCGGCGAGGGCGGCGGGGGCGGCGGGGCTGCTGGGTCTGCGGGGGCTGCGGGGACAACGGGCGCCGCGGGGGCGGCGGGCGGCGGCGGGGGCGGCGGGGGCGACGGGCGCCGGCGGGGGCGGCGGGGCGGCGGGGGGGCCGGGGTGGCCGGGGTGGCCGACGGCGGCGGGAGCGTCGGGGGCGGCGGGAGCGGCCGGGGCGGTGGGACGGTGGGGCGGTGGGGCGGTGGGGCGGTGGGGCGGTGAGGCGGTGGGGAGGTGGGGGCGGCGGTGGGCGCCAGGGGCGCCGAGGGCGGCTGGGCAGCGGGGGCGGTGCGCCCGGACAGGGGATGGCCACGGCAGGGGGATTTTTTAGGGAAAGGGGGACGGGGGAGGCGGTGAGAGCAGGGGCAGAGACGGCAGCGCCGCTGACCGCACGGGGACCGCCAGGGACCACCGCCGTGATTAGCGCGAGCAATGACGAGAAAGGCCCTGCACCGGAAACTGATAGTGGCAAGGTGAGCAACGATTGCTGCCAGGAACAGGGGAATGCTTGCGGGACGGCGGACGAGATGGGGATGTTGAACTTTAGGTTACAGGGTTGGGTCTATCGACTACTACGAGGCTGAGTTGCCTACTGTATTAATCCCAGATCTTTGAATTTGCTGCAGAAAATAATTATCCAATTTCTTGTTATTTGTTTCTTGGTATTGCGTTTGCTTCAAATATAATTTGTTGAAACAGCAATATAAAAACAAAAATATTAAAATTTCTCGCTTTCCTAATTCGTATTAGATCAAATATATTCATATGAAGCTTATTGCTGAAATTATAATACATTACACTTACAAAAGAAGTTGTTGCATTGCTATGAATAATTGATATTAACTAACGTGTGTGCTCATTTCAGTTCTGGAATTTGTTTTTTTCTGAACATTTTTTTAAATCGATTGGTCTATTTGATTTCCTTCTCATTTATCTCATGATGTGTGGGGGATACTTTATGATTAAACCATAAATTATATGCATATTTAAAATTATTTTCCTTCACTGTCTAAATTTCTTTATTATACTTTAATTAAAACAGTGTTCCTTCAAGGTCACGAGCTGACAGGAGAGGAGGATACTATCATTCAGTCGCCAGCATCGTTAAGACTTAAAGTTTTGGTATTGAATCTCTCGATTGGAAGCCAGTGTCCTCTGTTTTCAACCCGTATCTCGAAGTGACATACTGTTTCAATAGAAGTTTAGTAAAAACGGAAATACATATCGTCATTAAAAAAGTTCAAAGTTTATATAAAAGTGTTCGTTATATGACACATTCTTCCTACAAGAAATTGAGGGCCAAGTTAATTTTTTTTAATAGAGAAACTTCCGTTTCCACAATTTCCGTTTGTAGGCCCTTTCAGGGCGATCTCATTTAATGCTCCAGCAGTAATCTGCTAACATATTGTCGTCCCATTTGCTTTGGTAGCACTCTTCCATTGTCTTAAAGCCCTGATGGGACCGCTCACCTTGCTCGTCATTTGACTTCTCCTAAGTTCTCAGAGAAACTAACAAGATGACTAAATAGGAAATGGAGTTTCGCACTCTTGTTACTTTCCATATCATGAAATGCTGCCAATCTATTAGATACGAGACTCTCGTAGTCAGTAACCTTTTTATTTCCTAGATAGTTTTTTATGACTTCCACGAATGATTCCCATGAAGCCCTTCCCTTTTTGATCATTTTTCTGGCAAATTCTTTGTTACGCACAAGTACCGAATCAGGGTTCCATCAAACGAACGTGCTTTGATCTTCTCAAGTGACAATACAGTGAGAGCCTCGATTGGACGCTGGAAGTATTGATCATCTGTTTTTACTTTCTCGTAAACGTACGTTTATACGGGAGTATACGTAGTATAGAGAGTTTTGTAATGCTGCGGAAAATCGATTTCGAGATTTCAATCGAAATACACGTTTTGGAATCTCCCGATACCGAAAAAGTGGTTACTTTCAAAACGTCCGTCCGTCCCTCTGTCCGTCTGTCTGTCCGTCTGAGAACATTCCTAGCACCTAAACCACACGTGTTCTAGCAGTTCTGATCGGTAGTTTTCCGTGGTTTCTCCGATCAACACCAGGCGAATGCCGGAGCAGTACCCTATCAAACGGGCCACGGACCGCGCGCGATCTGCCCTTCCTCTTTCTTGTCCTATCCTCTCTCCTTACACACACACACACACACACTTACATGCACCACACTACCACGTATTCTGGGAGACCGATCGGGAGCTTACAGCTTGTCCCGGCTGGGGCGGTGCCCCGCTGGTGGGAGAGTCCTGGTTAGGGGGAAACCCCACTAGGCGATGGTGGGTCGGCGCCGGATCTCGCCATCCAGCGGGGGAAGATCACCGCCATCTCCCGAGAAAAAAACATGCACTACACTCACGGGACTAATGATCAAAGCAGTTGACGCGCCCGGAAACACGAAAAAATCAATCAGTCAAGCGGCTGCAGATTCCAGCGACCGTTGCGAGCAAGTTGGCTCGCAGACGGGCGTTGAATCCGGTGGGGGATTGCTTACACCGTGACGTCACACTGAGCGAAGCGGAACACGTCAGAACACGCGAATTTATTCTGTTCAAGTAACAGTTCGAGCAAAGGGCGAACGGAACGCATGTAACACCGCTAGGTCTCTGTTGCAGAAGCAATGGTTCGCGCAGGGCGAAATACGCCCGAGCAGGTGAGTTTTTGAACCTCACGTGCTGGCTCGCGCTGGGGCAAGCTGAGCGGGGGGATATGAGAGGAGGGCGTTGGATGTGGATCGCCTCTTCGAACGCCTCATGCACTGTTCCTTCGAACCACATTCTATGAAGCTAGAGAAAACGAGTTGAACTTCGCTAGGAAACGAATGGGAGAAGGCATACAATCATTTAGTGAGGCATGTAAAGTTTTGCGGGGATTTAAAGTCGAAGCGTGATCGAACATTGCAAAAGGAATATCGTTTGAAGGTTGAATTTTTTTTTCATTTTTATTTTTTCCCCGTTAGACGAAGGTAAAGAAATAATAAGTTTCGTTAATTTCTTGAAAGGGAGTAATATATTTGGCATGAATTTTTGCCAGACTTCAAATTAATGCTGTAAAGACGAGCTAGTCATACTCTCCTTCCTTCAAAAACGTTTTATCGAAAGGAAATTATACGAACTTGAGAAGACAAACTTACGTTTATTTGATTGCGTAATATGGATGTGCACGCTGAGACGTGTAGAAACGAATGAAATGCATAACGAATGTTTGTTTTGCTACAAAATTTATGGTTTACCGATAATATCATGTTATTTATGACATGTTCAATGTAAATAGGAGTAATATGCTTTGTTTTTAATAATTGAGTTATATACATGAAACTAATAAGTTTCTGAAGGAATGGATTGCTGTCTCTTCAATTAAAGTACTGTTAGTACCCACATTATATTCTATGGCCTCTGTTGCTTTAAACTTGTGATCCTATATGGGAGAGCATCATCGATTTGCTTATTGTTTTCGCCGATTTTTGCAAAATAAGTTACAAGTACACAATAGAATATAAATAATTCATTTGGGTATAATAGTTCATAATATGGGTCGCACGTTCATTCCATCTCTTCCTCCTTTCATCTGTTTGTAATTCTCATCAAATGGGTCTATACTCATTTAGTACGAAGGACTGACATTGTTCCAACTAGAATGTTTCGTATCCTATTTCTCAAAACGTGTCTTTATGTTGCATTAAGGAGCCCTTGGTTCCCTAAGCAGCGAGTCGCAGTTCGGAACGGTCCAGAGTTCAGACAGAGGACGTCGCACCGTCGATATCGTCACCCCCGCAACCTGCGTCACCTACGCTTTTCCACCATTGCTGCCGCCCCGCCGCCCCCGCCGCCCCCGCCGCCCCCGCCGCCCCCGCCGCCCCCGCAGCCCCCGCCGCCTCCACCGCCCCCGCCGCCCCGCCGCCCCCGCCGCCACCGCCGCCCCGCCGCCCCGCCGCCCCGCCGCCCCGCCGCCCCGCCGCCCCGCCGCCCCGCCGCCCCGCCGCCCCGCCGCCCTCGCCGGTCCCGCCGCCGTCGCCACCCTCGCTCCCCCGCCGCCTCCGCTACTGTGGCACCTACGACATCGCCTCCCTCACCGCTTCCGTCGTCACCTCGTTTTCCCCGTGGTCACCGCCGCTGCCCACCCCGCTTTTGGCACCTCCCCCGCCACCATCTTCGCCGCCACCCTCGCCGCCTCACTCGTTTTCTCCGTGATCCCGGCCGCCCCCGCTGCTCTGCCTTCCCCGCTTCCCCGCCGCCCTCGCCGCCCCCGCCGCCCCGCCTCTCCCGCCTCCCCCGCCGCCCCGCCGTCCACGCCGTCCACGCCGCCCACGCCGCCCATGCCGCCCATGCCACCCATGCCGCCCTCGTCGCCATGCCACCAGCTTCTTCACCTTCACCATCGTCTCTGTGGATCCTCCGACGCCTCCTCCCTCGTTTTCTCCGTGGCCGCCGCTCCCGCCGCCGGCTTGTCCGCCTCCACCATCGTCTCCGTGGCATCCTCCTCCGCCGCCTCCGCCGTCATCTCCCTAGTTTCCTCCATGGCCGCCTCCGTCGGCACCACCGTGGCGTGGCATGGCGTTGCGACGGCGAGCCGAGTGAAGCCAGAGGCGTCTCGACGCTGCGTCTTTTACCGAGCTCGCGCTCCGGAAAATTCCCTCCGTCGGCGAATCCGCTGAGGCCGCGGACGGCGAGGGCGAGGCGGAGGGTGGGGCGGACGGAGAGGGCAGGCGACGCTGGAGCGATGAAGTCGCAGAGTGGAAAAAAGGTGGGATGACGATGCTATGCCCAGGCGACGTACACAGCTCCGAGGTGGGCTGGAAGACGTGCGTTGCAAATAAACGGGAGAACGGAAAAGAAAGAAAAAACGAAACAAGGAGATCGTAATTTGCAACATGTGTAGTCAAGGTTGAGCGCCGGAAGCGTCTAAACTACTTTGGTTCAGAGTTTCTGGAATCAAGTTCAACCGAAAAAACGGAAATGGGAGTTAGCGCTTGCTCAATAAACCAATGGTTCGTGTACTCGGCATTTCGGTTGTAATCGCAAAAATTGCTCTGGAAGTAATTTCTCCTCGAATTTTCTAGCTGAGAGTAAGATACCTGGGTCTGAGCGTGAAGAGTTTAAATGTTGGTTATCAAATGAAAACGAATATTCTGAGGTTAAGAACGACTGTTGCCTAAGTTTCTCTTTAACTTTAAATCCCCACATCGTCCCCTACGACCATGCAGTACCACACACACACGCGGGCACATACACACACACACACACACACACACACACACAGACTCATACACACAAGAAAGATAGCAGACAAACATCTTTGCTTAGTGTGAAGATTGCATCTGTGATCGTCTGAACCAAAAAGCTTTGTGTCCTAACTCACTCAGATATCTGAAATAAAGGGAACTTCAATAATGCATGACCCTAAAAGACTACTCATTCACATTTTCTGTATTCATTCTCATGCGAGTCATTCGTATTTCATGAATCAATGCGATGGAAATAAGAAATCGACTTTTTGATGCTTCATCATACGTGCAAGAAGAACATCTATACCAGTTGCTGTTAAATGATTATATGAACAAAAATGTATATAGTAGACAAAATAATCATAAAATAAGTTGGCGAAAAATTGGAAATTATTTATTTTAATACATATAACAAATATATTTAATCTCTATTATGATTCTAAGAACAAGTCTTTGATGAATGTTGGTTCGTAGGTGGTTTGCTGGATGACTGATGAAGATGCTGACTTATGCCAACGTTGATGGTGCAAAGATAGAATGGATGATAGGCAGCGAAAATGAATAAATCGTGAAAAAGCCTGAAACAGCCGTTAGATGGGTGAATGCGGATTTGAATGAAATTTGAATGAACTATTTGGATTGATGGCGATTTGGACCCTATGGACGTGGAATGTGAACATTCTTATGAGTACACCATTAATAATTCCACAGAGTAATTTTAAACTATTAAAATATATTTTTTCGCTCATACAGTAACTAATTTTCAAATTACCAAATAGACTTGATACACACATCTGTTACTTTTCTTACACACTGTGCTCCGTTGGGGGGGGGAGACAACGACGTAGCTGAGTGACTGGAGGAAACGCAGAATATCGCCTGGGGATACAGCGCATTTGAGAGAGATGGAGACAAAAGTGGAGAAAGAAGCGAGAGGGGAGGCGGTATAGAGGCAAGCTCTGAGAGCACGCGGCTTAGAGGAGATGGGAGGCGACGGTTAGTTGCATCTCCGAGGTGGACAGCGGAGTCAGTCTGAGAAAGGTAATTTTAAAGCGTAAAAGAAAAGTGTGAGAGAATTGGAGTAGGGATACAAAATCATAGAGGCTATCTGAACATCGTATTCCCTTGCGTTTCCATGAACAATCCAACATCGAAATGCACTATTTCTTTTCTTATTCTACACATCAGGAGAGCGTGTGCGCAATTTTCGTCGTTTGATTCATAAAGTTTGAAAGGAAATCTCTGAAATATAGTGAATTCCTCTGACTTGAATGATTGGATTAAGATGGAAGTGAAATTGCTGAAACTGACTCAGATCTTTCAATATCTTCCAGTGTACGTCGTCTGAGGAAACAAATTGATTTCGCAGAATCTCTCAATACTTTGTTTCGTTTGAAGCAGTTCAAAGATTCTTTGCGAATAAGATACCAAAATCATATATCTTTTGAAGTATAAAATTCTGAAACTATTTTCGCTCAAACAGCCAAAAGATGAGACGAGGTTTTCTACAAAAATAATCTACTAATACGATAAATCACGTTTACGTATGACTCGTTCTCCTAGGATGAAGAAGTACGGAAGAAGATCTGGGGTGACTGGACAACTATTATTGTTGACTCACAATTATTGTTAATGTTAAAAAAAATTTTGTTGCTTTATTTTTGGTTATTATTATTTCTTACATTATTTATAATAAGTTAAAGACACATGTATAGATAAGTATTGTTCTTAAAAATATCCAGAAGAAAGGAGATATACTCTTAAACATCACTATTTTATTATGTTACTCTTATTCACACATTATACATATATTACTCATTACATACATTATATTTATATTACTCTTATACACACATTATATTACTCTTTTACTATATTACTCTCATACACACTATTTTTTCAAGAATTTCCACCCGTAAACGTCAAACCACACAATGTTCGTATACTTTTTTAATTAAACGTTTATTTACAATCTATTCATACATTAGAACAATAAGCACATTTTTGACTGGGTAATTAACATTGGTTGAAGAAGATATTTAGAAGTATCTCTCCAATAATATAGATGATTATACATCAAAAACTCATCATTCACCATTACCAGCAGTTGGCAGGTAAATCACTCCAGAGATATTTCCCAAAGTGCCAGTAAACACTCTGCCCATCATTGTCTCACTGTCAGTACCATTTAATATATTAAGTACCCTAAATATAAACTGCCCCGTGGAGCATATGTCTGATTGCAACAATTCCACCGACGGTTGATTAAGTTCGTACGTCAAAACTATCGTAATCTTCTTGCAACTCTATCTCTAGAGCGCTGATAAGACCGCAAGAGCAACACACACGTCCGTCGTCTCCGAGTGAACTCAATGTTCGTGGCATTTTATTTGATAAAAGGTTAACATGGAAACCGCACATCAATGCGGTTGCAAATAAAGCAAAAGCAAAAGTTTCAAAATTATTTCCAATATTAAACCAGCGCGAATGCCGACTGCTAATATTCAAAACGATAATCCTTCCTACTATAACGTATGGATGCCGAATCTGGGGAGGTGCAGCTCCTAGCAATATTAATAAAATCAAAGTAGTTCAAAATATATTTCTAAGAAATACTCTTAAATGCCCCCTGGTTAATTACAAATGAACAAATTCATCGATAATTAAAAATTACAAAATTAGAAGAAACCATAGCTAAATTAGCTAACAATTTTTACAACAATCTGCATACCTCACCAAGTACCATCATTTTTAACATGGGAAAAAATGCGGTCCACCCACGCATAAAGTCAAGATTTCCCAAAGACAAATTCAAACCCCCGTAAACCACTATACCCTCAGCTCCTTAACACAATCATATTCTTTTCTCTTCTTAATTAACAATGACATTAAATCAATAATTATGTCAGTTTAAACCACACTTACCTTATGGATGGCCAATCCAAAACTGTCATATAATAATCTTATATATTTTTAAAACCCTTGAAAGACTGTATTGTCGAACAAGAAGAAATAATTTTTTTTATTAAAAAAAATGTTCGTATATAGATGAAGATTATTTATTAATTAGTATAAATTTACCAACTTTCATTTGTAATCATATTTACCACCGTGGATTACTACTACGCAATCTTTAATAAATCTATCATCTAACTGGAATAACTTTCGCTACTGTGGGGTCGTCCGAGAAATCAGTCTTTCAGATAGCTTATAGTATGTATTTCTTTTTTCTCTAATTATAACTGGATGGTTCTACCGTGCCTAGGTATACCTTCAAGCAAAGGTGTGAAAACGGAAGGGGTTTGCCCAGATGTATCTGCACATATTTAAATGATAAATTGGAATACGCCGACATGCATATTCCCGTTCATTCTTTTTCAATTAATTTGTCGGCTTCGCAAATATTTTCCTTGAACATAAAAAATCAGAGAAGAGGACGTACTTAATGTTTTATCTCCATTTATAGATATTATGAGTTTCTTTTATCTAAAATGGAAAATCAGAGAAGAGGACGTACTTAATGTTTTATCTCCATTTATAGATATTATGAGTTTCTTTTATCTAAAATGGAACTTAAGGAAAATAAGAACTGTGTCGAAAGAAGTATATCAGGACATGTATGACCTATTAACTACTATCTTGAGTTTCGAAATAGATTAGAAAATCATCGTGAATAGGTAAATATTTGCTACATATTTTGTAATTACAATTCGTCCACATACCATGTATAATGTCTAGTAAACACAGTTCGAGTTAGACAAATTCTGTGGGCAGTTATAATGTGGTTTCGTCAAAACCACAAAACACTATATCTCAGAAAAGAAATCTTCAACGAAATATCTTTCCTTCAAGTCTTCTATTTTCGAAAACACTTTTCTCAGGCTACCCGTACTTTTCTAAACGACATCTTGATTAGCGTATTTTTCGTAGTAATGGCACCCTTTCAAAACCATTCAATCTTCAATCTACACACCTTCAGGTAAAGATACGTGATTTTTTTAAAGAATCTGATTCAGAACTTATTCTTCTACTTTGCAGTATTAAAGCTTAGAAATATTCCCAGTTCAATCGCCCAGCTTGAAGATGAATTTTGTAACAATAAAACAATGTAAATCTACATTATTGTGAAATCAATAGAAAAGAAAAAATATCATAATTATTATTAAGCAAGCCAGATGTACAAAAACCCCAATCATAATTAATCTTGTTTTAAAGTAGTTTGTACGGCACGTATTTTTCAGTTAGGCCCTATATTTCACTACCATCTTACGTACATGTATTTAGTACACAATTTCTATAGCAATCAGCAGCTTTCAGATCACTCTGAATCACAAGCAATCCTTTTAGAAGAAATAGAAGAAGAGTTTGCAAGTTTTTAAGTAAATACAAGTGGAAAACTCCCTGAGCAAACAGAAACAACAGCCAAACAAGTACGAGAGTTCCTTACAGAGTAGGTAATTTCGTATCCTTTTCCTTTATGGTCTGGAAAGAAATTTCCAGCATTGTGAAATGGCTGCAGCTGCACAAGTTGGAATTAAGAGCTGAGCTTCGTCAGAGTACGCTACAAGAGTGCGCGTAAACTAGTGTTTTTACCATCAGATGAAGTGGGACGATATTAATTGCGAAACTTTGATCGGTATAACTAAATCTTGATAGATAGGGGCATAATAAAACGTGAATCACAAATGGATTCCCAGGGCACTACCTGTTACACTGCACATCACCGACTCGGAGGTTCTCATGATCAAGTCCCTACATAGATTTTCGACATACTCTAGAAAAAGGACGAATGAGCCATTGTCTGGAGGAGAATTCTAGTGACCGGCTGCACTGATCAACAGCAAATAAATGTCGTAACAATTGTAACAAACCGGCCACGGACCGCGTGCTATCTTTCCTTCCTGATTCTTGTCCCCTCCTCTCCCCTTATACATTGATTGATTGATTTTTTCATGTTTCCGGGCGCGTCAACTGCTCTGGTAATTATTCCCGTTAGTGTAGTGCATGTTTTTTCTCAGGAGATGGCGGTGATCTTCTCCCGCTGGATGGCGAGATCCGGCGCCGACCTACCGTCGGCTAGTGGGGTTTCCCCCTAACCAGGACTCTCCCAGCAGCGGGGCACCGCCCCAGCAGGAACAATCTCTAAGCTCCCTAATTGTGGGAAATCTGATGTGGTGTTGTTGACGTTCTTATGAGAAGAAATAAAAGAGGTCATCTTCGTTAACATATTACACGTTCTTCTCTAAGTTCTCGACCGGTCTCCCGGAATATGTGGTAGTGTAGTGCATGTTAGTGTAAGTGTGCGTGTAAGGGGAGAGGATAGGACAAGGAATGGGAAGGACAGATCGCGCGCAGTCCGTGGCCCGTTTGATAGGGTACTGCTCCGGCATTCGCCTGGTGTTGATCGGCGAAACCACGGAAAACTACCGATCAGAGCAGCTGCCGCTACATTTCTCCTCCAGACAGCGACTGAATTTGACCTAGCTGAAAAGCTAGTATCGGAAATCCTGCCGCCGTGGGGAGTGGGAACCTAGGACCTCCCGGTCAGAGGCGCTGCAGTGACATCAGTTGATGCACTGACCTACCGCCCCCGGTCCCTTATACATATACTCGCACTTACTAAATGTAACATGTACTATATATACACTACTAGGTTGCCAACCGGTCTCTATTTGGGAGGACAATCCTTCATTGACGTCAATTGCACCCTCATCTTTGTATTTTAAAAATCTTCCTTTTACTAAATTTTTAACATTTTTGTCATTTATTTTATCACGTGACTAACATCTGCTAAGTTGTATCTTTGTTTGTTTAATGTAGAATAGGAAACATGAAAATCCTTTTTCTGAGCGCTGACTTACGCATGCATGATAGTGTCTCTGTCTAGCGCCTAAAATAAAATGAGACCCTCAGACCATCTTCATCTGCATATTCTGAACAAATCTTTTCACTTGAATCGCAAATGAAGAGAAGAAATAAATGGATATGATATTATTCTAAATTAAATATTTATAAAAAGGAATGTGTTGATGCTGTTTTGTTTGTTTTTTTACTTCTCGAGTGTCTTCCCTTCTACATGAACATTGTTGGCCAATCCTCGTACTACACTACCACACGTTTTGGGAAATCAGTCCGGAGCTTAGTGCCTGTATCGATTGGGGCATTGTCCCGCTGGAGGAGATACCTGGAGGAGTACTTTCGTTAGTATGCGCTTGCCCAATTGTATCGCAAATCTCTTAAATTCTTGGTTGTGAACGTTCTCGTCAGTGAGTGTGCTTATTAGAATGAACACTTGCTTTTAGGTCTGACTTCAAAACCTTTTTATTAATTTATTGCGCCCGAGCAGTAGATAAACCACTTTACAGGTCTGAAATTGGATACAAACACTGAACAAATAATACAATATTAACTTGAAAGCACCGAGGTACTTGCAAATTAAACTAACTTAACCCAACTTTATCTGTGAGAGGGAACCCCCTCTGGGAACCTCATTTATTAGGATTTTATGCACTAGGCAGTGGTGTGAAGCGAGTGGGAAAGGGGGAGGAGGAATTAGCTTAGGATTACGAGTTTATGATGGTTACGAAAGTCTGAATTGATCTTTCGGAAGGCGTGATTTGATTCTGGTTGGACCATTACTGGATTTTCCCAGGTGGTAGAGTCTGACACCGGGAACTAGGTTTAGGTTGGTGAAGAAGTTTTTTGATAATGTTGAAATGTGGAACTCGAGCGGAGGGGCGTGAACCTTGAGGTACCCCTGCCTGAATTATCTTAGGGGTGGAGAGAGAGGAATTTATTCGCACCGAAGAGCTTCTATTTTC
>BLKR01015471.1:0-62851 GCA_011170035.1 Teleogryllus occipitalis
AAAGCCCAATATTCATAAATCTCTAATATTAAGAACCTTGGTGTTCATTGGGCCTCAAATATATAATCAATTATCATTAGCTCTGAAAAATAGTAAATCCTTAAATATTTTCAAACACAAGATAAAGATTTGGCCGACCTGGATGGCCGAGGTGGCTAAGAGCGAGTACCGACTCAGCGCTTCGGTCCGAAGGGTCGCGGGTTCGAGTCCCGCCTTGATCATGGCTGTTTGTCCCTTGACTTTGTGTGTGTTGTCGCGGAAGGCCTCGCGTTCTGCTGACCCCAGAGCAGAGGAGCCCGCAAGTGTTTGTCTAGTGTATGGTCGAATATGCGCCCCTTCGGGACGTAAAGGGCAACCGGCTGTCTGCTGGATAAAAGCCCTAGGAAAAAAAAGATAAAGATTTTGATTTTAAAACATGATGATATAAACAAGTTAACTGAAATATTACAATAAAAACATTCTTTGCTGTATAAATTAAATATAAATTCATTTATGTAAATATATATTTTGTCTATGTAACTATGCCTATTGTATCTCTGTAAACCTTCACTTATTTTATAATTTAAAGCTAGGTTTTTTATTTTGTATGTTCACAAAATCTTATATTGTAAATGTTAAAAAAATAAGAATATTGTAAAAAACACGCCACACATAAAAAAAATACTAGTGTAGAAGTAGACAGATAATAAATTATAAATTCAGTGTTGCTAACCATCGCAACTAGTTATCGATGGTTAGTAATTCCAAGAAACAACAATGTACATTACCTCCGTAAAACAAGTTGGGAATAAATATTATTATTATTATTATTATTATTATTATTATTATTATTATTATTATTATTATTATTATTACTACTACTTCTACTTCTTCTACTTCTATTACTACTACTTCTAATTTGAAATGAAGTCCATAGTTGTAAACTTCCCTGATATTTGACTTGTCATTTTATATCACCTTCCACGTTGATACCACGAACTCGACCGTTTGCAGGGTCCTCTCACCTGCAGGTCGTTGTGCTTCTTTTCACTGCGCGGGAAGACGGGAAAAGCCTCTTCTCTTGTTTGCTCCCGTTGCGGAGGCGGCGAAAGGCGAGCGGCCGCTGACCTGCACGGCCTCTTCCTTTTCCGGTCGCCGACGCCGCCGTCGGTCGCTGCCCTGGCTGGGGCCCCTTCTCCCATCCCGCGGTGTCGCTGCCAACGCCACTGTTTGCTTTTGAGTCGCACACTTTTTAAGCACCCGGTACTCGCTCCTACCTAAACACTCAGAACAAATCTCCATTGATTCTCATTCATTAATTTCCAGGTCGACACGCATGAGGCTCGTCGACCGGGCATGCTGCTTTATAGAGTCGCGAGGTGTGGCAGAGTTACTGATCTGAAAACCGAACAAAGCCACGATCAACGCGAGCCCAACACGGGATTCACACCGATTTACCGGGAGAAGTCGCTCAGTTCATCAACTGGTTTGATTGATTTGATTGATTTCTTCGTGTTTCCGGGCGTGTCAACAGCTTTGGTCATTAGTCCCGTTAGTGTAGTGCATGTTTTTTTCGCGGGAGATGGCGGTGACCTTCCCCCGCTGGATGGCGAGATCCGGCACCGGCCTACCGTCGGCTAGTAGGATTCCCCCCCCCCTGGTGGGACTCTCCCACCAACGGGGCACCGCCCCAGTCGGGACAAGCTCTAAGCTCCCGACCGATCTCCCGGAAGATGTGGTAGTGTAGTGCATGTTAGTGTAAGTGTGTGTGTAAGGGGAGAGGATAGGATATGGAAGAGGAAGGACAGATCGCGCGCGGTCCGTGGCCCATTTGGTAGGGTACTGCTCCAGCATTCGCCTGGTGTTGATCGAAGAAACCACGGAAAACTACCGATCAGAGCAGCCGACCGCTAGAATTCTCCTCCAGACAGCAACTGAATTCGACCTAGCTGAAAAGCTAGTGTCAAAAATCCTGCCGCCGTCAGCACTCGAACCTAGGACCTCCCGGTCAGAGGCGCTGCAGTGACATCAGTTGAAGCACTGAGCTACCGCTCCCGGTCCATCATCAACTGGTCATTGCAATACCGGTGACCGGGAGGTCCTAGGTTCGAGACCCGCTGGCTCAGGCGCTGTGTGGAGGAGAATTCTCGCGGCTGGCCGCTCTGATCGGTAGTTTTCCGTGGTTTCTCCGATCAAGACCAGGGGAATGCCAGAGCAGTACCCAAACAAACGGGCACGGATCGCTCGCGATCTTTCTTTCCACTTCCTTGTCCTAACCTCACCCCTTACGTGCACATACACATGCACTTACATTCACTATACTATCGCACATGCCGAAAGAGCGTCCCGGCTAGGGCGGTGCTCACCTAGTGGGAGATATCCTGTTGGGGAAAACTCGCAAGCTGACGAGTAGTTTGGCGCCGTTTGTCGTCATCTGGCGGAGATCATCCCCCAATAAAAACATGCACTACATTCGCGGGACTCATGGCCCTAGAAGTTGACGCGACCGGACGTGTGTGTGACGTACAAGTGCCCTCTGCACAGGAGCTTAAGTAAAAAAGTGACGACCTTTTCGTTTCGTGTGCTAATCGCCACATCTCCCTCGTTTATTGTGCTTCGTCTCTGCCTCCTCGTATTCGCGTGTTGTTATTGGCGAAGGCATCACTGCGGTACTGTCACTTGCCTGATTTGATTGGTCGCTTGCTTCTGCCCTTTCGTCGAGTTGTGTGTCGTATTGCTGTCGAGCGCGTCACGAATTTGTCTGTCGTTCAATATCGTATATTTGTTCAAACAAAAGAGTCAGTGTCGATTCTAAATCGAGGTCAAGTTCTTTATGATACGTTTTAGTTCCCTGGAGATACCCCATCCGGCATTGTCTCTTCCACTTCCATCGTAGTCGCAGGAGAACGGAATTTTCGAAAATTGCAATAGTTCAGAATATTTTCGTCCTCTTCCTACATCTACTATTGACGATACCGAATTTTTCTTTAGTGAAATATCTTGATCAAAGATAGATCTTGAAATAGGGTCAGACGTAATTTTTCGAAGGTAGTAGAAATTTTCGCATATTCCTGTGTGAAATATAGGCAATGTTTAAACAATTGTTTTCTCATAAACGGCTCCAAATATTTTCCTTAATTTTTTTCTCCTATGTAGCAAAGGACAAAAAATTTATGCTGGTCTCATTTTTGGCAAATTAAGAATTTTCAAAAATTGCAGCAAATTAAAGTTGCAAAATTACAAAGTTGATAGATATATTTCTTATGTAATATCTGTTCTATAATACTAGCACTTTAAAAATGGGCATGTACACTTTTTTAAAGAAAACAGTAGTTTTCGTTTAATTTCTGCTTAAAAGTAATGCAATTCAAAACATTTTCCTCAAAAAGGCTCCATTCTCCCCTCCCCCCGTGAATACAGCAAAGGCCACTAAAAAATCGCGCAGGTCTAATTTTCGTAGAACTCTCTAAATTTTATAAAAATGCAAAAGTTAGAAATAACGCGAGAAAGTTTTGCCTGTCGTAGCACCACTACTTTAACTTTATTTTGCGCTCTATTTGTTTATGTGGTATGTTTTCACTATGTATTATTTTTAAATTTTTCTTGTTTTTTCCCAAATGTATCTCTGTAACTATTTCTGAATACAATATAAAGAAAGGAAGTCCTGAAACGTCACAAATATGTATGAGGATTCAATCAAGATGCTAAATATTTTCATATAGGAAATGCGTTATTTTAATTCGCTTTAATCAAGGAAAAATTATTTAATATTTTCCTTACTTTGGTTACCCAAATAGGGTACGATACTATTGCAAATGCACTGCTACTGTAAATGAGAATGTTGTTCGTGATTCACCTGAATCATGAGCATAGTTATATGATTGTAGTTTTCGTTGATGATCTGAATCGTATTCCATTTTCTGAACGACAGTGAAAGGCGAGTATTGACTGACATACGGCAAATCTGTGAAATATGCTTTGTGATTTTCACTGAGGAGGCATCGGAAATAAAATGGTATCGACCACGGAATGGCGGATTTCCGGGACTTATTTTTTCAAAGAGGATTAACACTTAACGTGCAAAAAAACATGTTGAACACTGAATCAATAGAAGATACTTCATCACAGAGACGAAAACAATACACAGACGTCTGCGCAGACATTGAGGAACTGCTTCCAGCGGAGAGGGGGAACTTGGGAGATGTGGATGTTATTGACTCGTAATTTGCTGGCAATGTGTGCAATAAGTTTCTATTACTGCAAACCTATTGTTAAGATTGGCATCATGTGGCAAACTTGTTTAACTACTTCCCCATACATCACACAATTTCTAACTGGTTTTGACGTCAAATAAATGGATAAACATAAATGTTCACCTGGTACGACGAGTGCTGCGCATATTATTACCCATTACCATTCACTAATTACTGCAATGAAAAATCGGTTCCATGAAAATACATTATCTGAGCTAGTGAAAAAATTAATACTCATACTCATTAAACATACAAACAGTAGAAAGTTATAAAATATGGAAAGTTGCTTTTTTGTATTAAAGAGTAACAAATCACATGAAAAATGCAATTTTGGAGTGATGCATAACCAATGAAAGGCAACCATTATTAAATAAAATTAAAAGTCGCAGGACATGAAGATAATTAAAATTAAGAATCAATGGAAGTTGAGAAACGTCAGTTACTTTTTGGAAAATATGTGAGTTGTCACGACGCAATGTTATGATGCATTCGCAAAATATGTAACTTACGCGAGAGGTATGTATGGGGATGCGAACCCGCCCAAAAAATGTTCTGTAGTATGGTGGTCCTCAAAGGGTGTGTAGTAAATTCTATTTAGATGAATCGAACTCCAAAGTTCACAGAGAAAATACGGAAATATGAAATTCATTAATGAACGTAGTTTTTAACATCTTTTCAACTTTGCTAGTTCAAATTAATATTCAAGTAAGGGAATCAGAGAAATATTGAAGAGAAAATATAAGTTTAAAATACACCTTTTGAGCGAATTAGGTACGACTCTTTTTGGTACCAGTGTAATAATGTACTCATTCATGGTAGAAACAAAAAGTTATGTGTCTGTGATAAGAAAGGGGATATAAAATCCTCAATTAACTGTCCAAAATCGGGCAAAGGGTCATCAGAGCGTTGAGTCTATGGATAAAACGCAACTGGTCGAAAACACGGTCCAGATGCAAGCCACTGGAAAAGGTGTTTCTGTTAAATTAATTAATGTATTTTTATTATTTGTTTTACAAATTCTGCTGACGTCGTTAGCCGAATTGCTTAACTGCGCTCGGTGAAGTCAAGTAACTCTAGATACTACAAATTCGAGAACGGGTGAACATCTGGGTGGGTCGTTACAAACAGCGCCGAGCCCCTGGCTGAAAGGAAAAACTGCGACGTGAGGAGACAAAAATATAAAATGTTTAAAAGATGATTTCTCCAGAGATTAATACATTGAATGTTCAAGAAGGTCTAAGAGACGTGTTGCGAAAAACTCGCAACACATTTAAAAAAATGCAAATCAGTAACGTGCGAGAATACGGTAAAATCTACTTAAGAATATGGGCAAAATATTGCAGACCTTCGTATATTTAAAAAATAATTTTTTTCCACACCCACGCTCGATAGTGAGGATGTAGATTATTATCAACATCACAGAAGGTTGTTTCAAATTTATTTTCATGATGAGCCTCAATGCTTCCTTGGACCACTGCTCGCTCCTTGGACAGTTCCAATGGGTGAAATCACGTTTCTTCTGCAACCACGAAGGAAAGAAAGACGTCACCTTCTTCTGCTTTCATCGAAAACACACACCAGTCAAAGTGCTGTTGCTTCCTCCTCGCAGAAAGCAACCGAAAAACACATCGTGAAAAGACTTCAATATCTCTGAAGACCAGTGGGAGAAAAAAATTAGGAGAGCAAACTTAGGAGTCCAGTCTTTCGTATTGATTCCACTAAAAGGACACAACGCAGTGACTCTATACTTGACCTCAGGTTCACTAACAACTTAATTCGATCCATTTTAAATTTACATCGAAAATTTGGAACATTTCAGTGACATTACACATTTACGGCGTGTACGTTTTGTAGTATTAAAATATTTAAATCTTTTCAAATTTCTCGATTCGACTTGCATAATAATAATAAAAATTAAGAACTGCATCTAATGATTAATTGAATTCATACATACGTGCTGTAAGAGCTCTTTTATAATACTGTTGGCACAAACGATAAAATTTTTATTCTTTTTATTTTTTCTTTATTATTTCTTTTATATTTATTTTATTTTTCAACGCTTTCATTTCATTTTAACAGTAGCTTTCCTCTTCAAAAAAGAAAATTAAATATATTCACTGAAAAGCAATTCTTGGATAACACAAGGGATTAGGACATCATGTAAAAGCAAATTTTTTCTTTCATTTCCAAACATCATAACGTATCTCAAGAATTTTTCCTCTACTTTAAAAAATACAAATTGTTCAGAAAAGTCATAAGGCACGCTAAAATCATGAATCACGATCAGGATATTTTGAACTCCAATAAAAAAACAAAAGCAATATGGAATATAATAAAAATACGACCAAATCAACTAGAAAATATGTAGAGTATTTCGGTTTAAAATATAACAATTGAAATGTGAACGATCCGGCAACAGTGGCTAGTTTCTTTCACCAATACTTTCGAGAATTGAAGCCAATATCACTAAGGTTCTTCAGCCACAAAATTCAATACTAGACGTTTCCCCAAAAAACTTTGGATACGATGTTAAAGTCTGAAACTTCTTCCTATAAAATTCTCAAAAGTAATCGGTAAACTAAGAAATAAATATGCGATCGGTTGAGACGAATTTCTGGATTGTTTGTTAAAGATGTGGGCGCCTGCCATTATACACTCGTTAACTCACATATTTAATGCATTCTTATGCACCAGAATGTTTCCAGATATTTTCAAAACAGGTAAGATTAAGCCACTCTTCAAAAAAGGCAACAAAAATGAAATTCAAAATTGTTGGTCTATTTCTTTTCTGTCAGTTTTATCAAAAATATTAGAGACTTTTTTACATACAAATGGAAACCTTTTTCAGTGAACACGATATGCTTTCAGTTTACCAACATGGATTTAAAAAATCAAAGTCTGCGGAGACATATTTTTCTTTCTTAAAGATGTCGCCTCATCATTGGATGGAAGCATCAATTCGGTTATTTTTAGATCTTTCAAAAGCTTTTGACGTCATTGATCATAAAATGTTACTTTCGCAATTACCTTCATATGGAATCCGTGGTATTGCCCTAGATTGGTGCCCCATTTCCAGCGTAGTTCATTCCACAATTAAGTATAATCCGCGCACGTTTTCTTGAGTCCTCGATTCCCTTCTTGCGCGAGGAGTGGAGAGTTTGGTTATTGTGACAAGGAATTTTATATCATATTAGTAGTTCGTTTTTCGATGCAAAATGGTTTCTGTTATATGCGTACATTTCTAGTTATCAGATTGTGTTTCCAATGCTCATTGCTATCATTTTGATTCTTGATTCAACTAATGTTGGCAAAGGAGTGGGTGTAGATATTCCGATTCCCTGGTATCGAAAAAGTGGATAAATCTAGTTGCTACATTTAGAAAAAAATTCTCTCACACGTGACGTAGCCAGAATACACGTTTTGTGGGTCCTTAATGCCAAAAAATCGAATGACGTCAAGACGTCTCTTTCCGTCCGTCTGTAAACAGCGATAGTGGCTAAACCGTACAGCTGATTTTCTCCATTATTGATATTCCCCAATTGATGTAACTGTCGCGGCACCTTGATTTTGAGACCGATGTTTTAATTTTGGAGGGTACTTTACATGAAGCCCCTTAGACATTTTTAAAATAAAAAAATGATCATAGTTTTTATTAAATTGTGTTGTGTTTTTTTCATAATAAAAGTTCCAATAATTAATTTTTATAAACAGTCACAAATACATTTATTAAAACATAAATGATTTTTACAATACAATGGTATCTTGGAAGAAGAAACCGCGTGGCAACGTTTCTGAGGTTGAGTTGTGCCTCCATCGTAAGGCCTTAAACAATATGTCAACTAAAATAAGAAATTTAATAATTAATATAGATAAAATTAAAAATTAATAAAAATTAAAACAACTTATATTAAAATAAAATAAGTCTGTTTAACATTATAAAGAATTCACAATAAATTTAAAATTTTTAGATGAATACATACTTTACAAAGTATTGGTTGAAATATCATGATAAAATTGACCTTGATAGGTGGTATGATGTTGAAAACATATTTCCTATAAATAACCACTCACAATTAGAAATCTCGATATAACCGATTAACATTTTCAAACTTAAAAAATAGCATGTATGTTTAGATATTCGTGGTATAAACTAAAACTGAAAAATACGAATTTAAAACGAATACATTTATGGAATACATACGTGTGATGAATTTAGCATTCAATAATATTTGTGTTGTAGTATAATGTGAACAACAACCAAGAGAATGGTTCAAGTCTCACCTTCGTTGAAAACACTGATTTTTCGAAAATTGCAAACATTCAACTTTTTTTCCTACGACTAAAATATTAAAGATAGATTTATTCCGTTAATGAAATCTATTGCTTAAAGATAGATTTTAAAATAAGGTCACGTATAAATTTTCGAAAATTTGAGTATTTTTACGTAATTTGCGTGAAAATAGGGCGAGAACGAACGTGGTGTTTTAACACCACTAGTTTTGTTAAGTTAAAACACAGATTATAGTGTAGTATGCAATGCTTGAAGCAATACAATTTTCTTTCAAGCACGATGTTTGTCACTTCACCAAATAAATGGGTCGTCTTCGCGAAAGGGCGTGCTTCCAGGGGTGGTCAAGAGGGGAGGGGCGGGGAAGAGGAGGCAGAGCGACTGAATACTGGAAGGGGTGCTCCCCACGACCACTGAGGCTTTGAGGGTGTAAATAATGCAGGGCACATCCTCGGGCGGGCGAGCTGTGGGAAAATTCGAAGAGACTGACAGCGATTCCCAATCAGTGGCTGCTGAGCGAGGGCGGGGGCGTTGACGGGGACAGTGGTGGAGGCGGGGGTGGAGACGGGGGGGGGGGGCTGATTGCTCGGTCAACGACCGAAGCTCGTAACGGTGGTTGAGCAACACGGGAACGTGAAGGAGCAGTGGAAGTGAAAAGCAGATCGAGAGGAAAATGTCTTTGAGATAGCATGTTGTTTTCCTGTAATTCATATAAAGTTTCGTGAGACTAAACCCTTTTTACTTATCGGCATAAACAATTAAAACTGTGTGACGTAGCATGAAGAGACGTGCAATCTGTGCAAGATTTCTTGAGCTCTGGACCGCAATCCTTTTTTCAACAAACAGTAAGTTGAACATACACGTACGAAGTATGTGAGATTGAAGATATGTGGATATGAGATGTCCATTTTTGGGAAAACCTTTTGTAGGCAAATCAGCTACAATTTTAATTGTTTGCAAGTATTTAAAATACAATGGATTTATAAAAAATTGGACCAGTGCAATTTTCTCTACAATCCTTTGATACGAACAAGAAAATAATTTAAGAAAAAATTTCGAGACAATTTTGCAAAAATTATGATTTAAAAGTGGCCTATATTTCTCACAAAATGGCGTGAAAACTACTGATATTTTTGAAAAATTGTACATGACCTTATTTCAAGATCTGTCTATGAACTATTGACTTCATTGAGGAAAAAACATCCATTTTCCATATTGTATTGTAGTTGTAGGAACTTTTGTAATTTCTTAGTTTGTAACTTTTCTAAATTCAGAGTTTAAGGAAAGTGGCATGCCCTATTTTTCTTTCTTTACGCTATCCGAAGACGAGATTTAATTAAAAAATTAGAACCATATTTGAGAAAATATTGAAAATGTGATGGTCATATAAAGTACTCGAAATATTCCTTCCTTACTTGGAAAAATACAATCATTAATAGATATCAACATGTGGTAAATGGATTGAGAAAATTAATTCAATTTAATTTGTTGGGACAATAAAAACTAAGGAAAAGAAATTCTATGCAGGACACAGCAGGCTCAGTTTTTGTTGGATTTAACTGCAGAAAATCCAACTGGCCAACGAGCCTCGGTTTTTGACAGATTTTTTATCCTAAGGCTTTTATTCAGCTGACAGTCCGTTACCCTGTACATCCAAATGAGACGCATATTCGACCATACATGACCGATCTGGGGTCAGCAGAACGCGAGGCCCTCCGCGACAACACATACAAAGTCAAGGGACAAACAACCATGCAAAAGGCGGGACTCGATCCCACGACCCTTCTCACCGATACGCTGAGTCGCTAAACGATCTTAGCTACCCTGGCCAACCAGGTCGGCTTTGATAGATTTAACTGCAGAATATCTCACTTCGGCGGAGCAGGTGGCGCGGCGGCGAACGGAGGAAGCGACGGAGAGCTCCGTCTACGGGGGGGGGAGAGGCACTGCGAAGAGTTCTTGAGTGGAAAGAGGCTCTTGAGTGCGGAGTGCGTCAGTCAAACAGCGGGCGGTCGCAGATTCAAGTGATCGCGATGGGTTCGTCAGAACACGCGGATGAAGTTTATTTTATCTCTGGAAACGTTGCGTGACTTCTAGATTAAACGACCAGTTTATTTTGAAGCTTACTGCTAATGAAAGTGCTGACATCGTAAGGACAAGATCTAGAGGGTGATCTGCGTGTTTCACATTTACGGTGTAACACATAGCTTTTCGTCCACGCGCCACTCACTGTTCGAGAAAAGGGCGAACTGTGTGTTGAAGAGATGTCAGAGAAACGGATTGGATTAGCTGGACGTCCCCCGCAACTACGCTGCGTTTCATCGTGGAGCCAATCCTCGACTGCAGCTCTCCCGGCGCCGCCCACCTCCGACATGCAATGTGTGTCAGTGAGAGAGTTAGGCGTTGGGTGAGGGGATCGGGTGGCGGTAGTGAGGAATGGGAGGTGCCAGCGTCGATGTTGGTGAGAGCGTGGAGAACGGGAGACGGCAGGGCGAGGTTGGCAGGGGCGTGGAGAACGGGAGGTGGCAGCGGGGATGTTGGCAAGGGCGTGCAGAACGGAAGGCGGCACCGGGGACGTTTGAAGGAGCGTGTGGAATGGGAGACGGCAGCGGGGATGTTGGCGAGGGAGAGGAGAACGGGCGGCGGCAGCGGGGACGTTGTAAGAGGCGTGGAGAACGGGAGATGGCAGCGGGGAAGTTGGCAAGGACGTGCAGAACGGGAGGCGGCACCGGGGACGTTCGAAACTGCGTGAGGAATGGGAGACGGCAGCGGGGATGTTGGTGAGGGAGGGGAGGACGGGCGGTGCCAACAGGGACGTTGTAAGAGGCGTGGAGAATGGGACACGGCAGCGGGGAGGTTGGCAAGGGGGTGCAGAACGGGAGGCGGGACCGGGGACGTTTGGAGGAGCGTGTGGAATGGGTGACGGCAGCGGGGATGTTGGCGAGGGTGGGAAGAACGGGCGGCAGCAGCGGGGACGTTGTAAGAAACGTAAAGAATGGGACTCGGCAGCGGGGAGGTTGGCAAGGGCGTGCAGAACGGGAGGCGGGACCGGGGACGTTCGAAGGGGCGTGGGGAATGTGAGAAGGCAGCGGGGATGTTGGAGATGGCGGGGAGAACGGGCGGCGGCAGCAGGGACGTTGAAAGGAGCGTGGAGAATGGGACACGGTAGCGGGGAGGTTGGCAAGGGCGTGGAGAGCGGGAGACGGCAGTGGGGACGTTGGAAGAAGCTAGGGGAAAAGGAAGAGGCATCGGGGAGGTTGGCAAGGGTGTGGAGAACAGAAGGCGGCAGCGGTAGCGTTCGCGAGGACGACGGCGAGGGCGGGGAGAAGGGTAGACCGCAGCGGGGTCATTGGAGGCGTTCGGGGAGGCGTGAGAAACGGGCGACAGCAGAGGGGTTGGCGGGGAGGGGGTAGGGAACAGGACGCGGCGTCGGAGGCGTTGGCGTGGGTGTGAGTGAAACGCGGAGTCAAAACATCGTCGTCGTGTGGAGTTTCGAAGAGATGAAAATTGTAGCGAAAAAGTGCTGTTGAAAGGTACTTTCCAATTCCCCGAAATTCACAACTGGACGCGGACGACTACGTGTCCTGTGGACGCAGCCGGGAAGAGATTCTCTCGCCGACATGCCCTCCATCGGCGGTGGACATGAATCCTGCGGCGGCCAGCGACGGGGTGGTAGTGGCGGTGGAGTGCAGCGTGCGAATGTTGGAGACAGAGGACACAGATCGTTCCGTGGCGGCGCAGGGGGGGGAGCTGCAGAAGAGTGGGTCAGAGCGGGGAGGGGGCGGGGCTAGGGGAGCGCGTGGAACGCGGGGGCCACCCGGGACATCAGTCTGGAAACTCCCCCTCCCTCACGCTCCGCTCCTCCTTGTTCCTCTGCGCTCACCCACTCGCCCACGCGTTTCTTTGGAACCCTTCACCGCTGCGCCTCCTCCCATTCCGCCCGTAAAGCAACGCCCCGCCCCCCACCCCGCCCCACTCGCGCAGGCCTCACAGAATGACCGGGAGCGGTGTCACTGCAGTGCCTCTGACCGGGAAGTCTTAGGTTCGATTCCCGACGGTGGGAGGATTCTCGACACTACTTTGTCAGCTAGGTAGATCCAGTTGCTGTCTGGAGGAGAATTCTAGCGGCCGGCTGCTCTGGTCGGTAGTTTTCCGTGTTTTTTCTGATGAACACTGGGCGAATGACGGAGCAATACCAAAGCAAACGATCCACGGACCGCCCGCGATCTTTCCTTCCTCTTCCTTGTCTTATCTCTACTCCATACACTAATAATACAATTACACTAACATGCACTACACTACCTCACAAGTCGACAGATCGGTCGGGGACTTAGAACTTGCCCCTGCTGGGGCGGTGCCTTGCTGGTGGGAGATTCCTCGTTGGGGAAAACCCCGCTAGTCGACGGATCTCGCCATCTAATGGGGGAAGATCACCACCACCTCCCGATGAAAAAACCATGCACTGGACTTACGGGATTAATGACCTCGGTAGTTGACGCGCTCGGAATCACAATCAATCCATCAATCCTCTGCGCTCACCCATTCCCCCACGCGTTTCTGTGGAGCCCTCCACCGTTGCGCCTCTTCCCATCCCGCCCGTAAAGCAACGCCCCCTCCTGCCCCCCCTCCCGCCCGGGCCGCACAGAATGAAACGCGCGCGCGGCGCTCGGCACTCGGCACGATGCTCCCCTCCCCACTCCGCTCTCAGCCACATCCCTCCTTGAAAAAAAAACAAGTGAGCACCGCTGTTTCGCGGCGGCGACGCCGTTTCCATTCGCGTTCCGTCTATGGAATGAGAATTTAATTGAACGCTGCCGGCGATTGCGCGCGGGAGGAGCGCCGCCGCGCCACGCCATTCCACGCCATTCCGCGCCAGCTGAGCGCGGCGCTGCGCCCGGGACGGCGGCGGGAAAGCGGAAGACGGCGGAAACCGGAGGACACGATGAATCGAGACTGGAGACACGAGGGGCGCACCGAGAGCGGTAGCTCAGTGCATCAACTGATGTCACTGCAGCGCCTCTGACCGGGAGGTCATGACTGCGGCAGGATTTTCGACACTAGCTTTTCAGCTAGGTCGACTTCAGTCGCTAACTGGAGGAGAATTCTAGCAGCCGGCTGCTCTGATAGGTAGTTTTCCGTTGTTTCTCCGATCAATACCAGGCGAATGCCGGAGCAGTACTCTAACAAATGGGCCACGGACCGTGCGCGATCTTTCCTTCCTCTTCCTTGTTCTATTCTCTCCTCTTACACACTAACATGCACTACACTGCCCCACTGCCTGCACGACGGTAGGTCGGCGCCGTGGAAAGCATGCACTACATTAACGGGACTAATGACCTCAGTAGTTCACGCGTCCGGAATCACTAACAATCAATCAATCAATCATGTTCCTGGCGTTGTCCACCTTGGAACCGTCATTGTGCATTTCTTCGGGGTAATGCCAGGTATAGTACTTTAAGGTACTATTTAAGTTCGACATTGATTGCTATTGCTGTTGTTTCCTTCCGACCACTTCGCCTTGTTACAAATCAAAAGTGCCACCATGGTTTTTTGATGTGACATTGAATCCTATCTCCCACATCATACGATGTTTTAGCATGTCCCATCTCGAGCAGTGGAACAGCTTATGTTCGGTGCCGTCTAGTTCATGTCTGCATTAGAAGCATTTTATATCATCTGTCTTCCTGAATCTCTTCAGGTATTCCTTCAAATATGCATTTCCTTTTAATGCATAAGTTTAATGTTATGTCACAGATCCATGTTTGCGACGTGTCCATTGGGATTCGTTTGGGATAAACCTATGAGTCCATCTGCCGGTCTCCTCTTTGTCACAGCGCTTCTGCCAGCGGTGCATTACGTTTTCGTTGGCATTTTTAAATGCACTTTCCCGATCTTGGAGTATTCGCCCTCCGTCCTTGCTCTTGGAAGTAGTAATTTCTTTGCTCTGTAGAGCGAACGGATCAATGAGTGTAACGTTCGCAAGCGCTAGAACAGCACTTCCGAGTAGTGTTCTGTACACTGATGTTATGCGTAGGGCTTGTTTCCTCTGAACCATATGCAGCTTCCTTCTCAAATTATCGTATTGGAAGGCTTCGGCACATATGGGACCTACATACGTTTTATAGGGCTATTACACTTATATGAGGCCTTCATTTCTTGTCTCTAGGGCCCCTGGTGTTCGGCGTCAATCTTGAAAGTGATGCTTGAACTTTGATATTAAGCTATACTTTTTAATTTATCGAATACACGTCAATCTTACACTTTTAAAATATTAAGCTAGGTGCTTGTGGCTCTTATCTGAGTTTTCTTGTAATTATTCCAATTTTTATCACGTACATTAAAACGCATTCGCAACATGGCTACTGCTCGTTCTACTCTTTTTACTCTCTACCCTCTCAAAGCCGACCTTCTGAAACGCTTCACACATATAAACCATAATTTAAATCAACATATCCGAAGGTTGGATGAGGTCGTTCTCTACACAGACGGTTGGGTACAAGTCGGTAACACCGCGACTAATACCAACCGTGCATTCGTGACTGTACAGAAGACACAGACACCGCATCCAGTCACAACTCCAAACAAATTTAGTGTTTTAGATTATGAAACAGATTTTCCTCGCCTTCCTAATCCTCACAACTCTTGTCTACCATCGACAATTACATGCACAAACCAACGCAAATAGGCTAGGAAGCGCGTCAAAACCAAAACACGTAAAGCTGCGCATCCTAGCTCACTTGAAAATAAAGACATTCCTACTGAGCCTAAAAAACAAGTACTTATTTTAGCTGACATCCATAGCCGCCATCCTCCCTCCATTCTCAGTAGGAAGTTACCCTCCAACTTCTCAGTCTCATCTATTTTTAAACCTAACGGGAGGTTTGCAGATGTGACTGCAGAGTTGGACACCCACACGAAGACACTGACCAATCAGGACACAGTCATTATCATAGGTGGGGAAAATGACATTAACTTAGGCGGTAACTTTATACCTGAACAACATATAAACATATTACAATGTGCCGCCCAAAACACTAACATTGTAGTCTCAACTCCGCCCTTCTGGTACAACAGACAAACACTATGCAGCGAGATTAAGCACGCAAACCAACAATTAAAACTACAACTGAGAGAAACAAATGTCACACTTTTTGAAATTAATTTCCTCTCAGCAAAACAATTCACCCGGCATGGTCTTTACATGAACCTTGCTGGAAAACATGCAGTCGGTAACAAGCTTGCACAATACATCATAAACTCCAGTCCTACGCAATCTCCTGCCAAAAATCCATTCTTTTCACCTTCCTTACTTTCTCCACCCCCACCCTTATTTCGAAACCTCATACCTCCTTCCCTGAACTTACTCCCGTTTATCCCATCCCCACTACCAATTCATCTACCCCTGATGC
Organism: Teleogryllus occipitalis; assembly: GCA_011170035.1. NCBI lineage: Eukaryota > Metazoa > Arthropoda > Insecta > Orthoptera > Gryllidae > Teleogryllus > Teleogryllus occipitalis. The sequence goes on from BLKR01015471.1 coordinate 15,930, forward strand.
CCCATTTTCCTCGCAGTCTGTCACCGCCGGGACACATTACAACCTTCGACCACGCACACGAGGTAAAAATGGAGTAAATATATAGCAACTACAGTCAGATGCAGCAGAAAAACATTCGTGTAGGTACTTGCAAAAGATAAAGATACTGCACGATAATGTTCAATCCCTTTCAAATAGAACTAAGTTTATCGAGGCAGCTCTACAGAGCGATTTAAATCAAATGGATGTACTTAGCTTTACAGAACATTGGTTATCCCCTAACGAACTTAGCATTTTTCAAATTTCAAACTTTTACCTCGCAGGCTTTTATTGCAGAGAGAGAGAATCACATTAAAGTCGTACATATGGGGTTCTCGTATTTACGTTAGAAATAACATTGATTCTATCTTCTTGACGAAATTAAATGTGTATTTGATTGAAAATGTTTTCACAATTTCTGTTGTACATCTTACTTCGCTAAGTGATATTAATTTGCATCTACAGGCCTCCAATAAAGAGAGCTACAGATTATATTTTGTTCTTAGAAAACCTGGAGATAACACTTAACAAAGTCAGCAATCGCTCTTTCGAATCCTTTGTTGGATGTGGAGATTTTAACATTGATTTTTTGGTCGAATCTTACGAAAAAGAACAGTTTCTCAATTTAATTATTTTCTTCAATTTAGATATTACAATTAATGCACATACACGGATGACACAAAATTCGATGAAGGCAATTGATCAAATTATAATTAACAAAACTACTACTCGATATGAAGTTGAAACAAAAGATTTAGGATACAGTGACCACGAAGCACAAATTCTTACCATTATAAGAAATGCAAACACTGACACAATAAATGTAACACGTATGATTAGATTGTTTACTAAAAGTAAAATAAAATTATTCATTGATTACTTGATGCAGGAGTCATGGGACGCGGTTTATAATACTGTTGATACAAACGATAAATATTTTTTTTCAACGCTTTCATTTGATTTTAACACTTGTTTCCTCTTCAAAAAAGAAAATTAAATATTTCACGGAAAAGCAAATCTTGGATAACACATCATGTATAAACAAGCGAATTTTTTCTTTCATTTCTAAACGTCATAACGGATCTCAAGTATTCCTCCTCTACTTTAAAAAATACAAATCATTGTTAAGAAAAGTCAAAAGGCAGGCTAAAATCATGAAACACGATCAGGATATTTTGAACTCAAAGAACAAAACAAAAGCAGTATGGAATATAATAAATATATGACCAAATCAACTAGAAACCTTGCAGACAATGTTGTTTTAAAATATAACGATATAAATGTGAACGATCCGGCGACAGTGGCTAGTCTCTTTAATCAATACTTCTCGAGAATTGCTGCCGATCTCACTAAGGGTCTTCAGCCACAAAATTCAATAACAGACATTTCCCCCAAAATTTTAGACACGATGTTCGTTTCCGATACTTCTTCCTACGAAATTCTCAAAATAATCGGTTAACTAAAAAATAAATATTCAGCCGGTTTAGATGAATTCCCGGATTCCTTGTTAAAGACCTGTGCGCCTGCCATTATACACCCGTTAACTCACATATTAAATGCATCCTTATGCACCGGAACTTCTCCAGAATATATATATATATATATATATATATATATATATATATATATATATATATATATATATATATGTATATATATATATATATATAAATATATATAAATAAATATATATAATATCTTTCGAAAATATCGAAACTGCTAAAATTAAGCCGCTCTTCAAAAAAGGCAACAAAAATGAAATTCAAAATTATCGGCCTATTTCTCTTCTGTCAGTTTTTTCAAAAATATTAAAGAGACTTTTTTACGTACGAATGGAAATCTTTCTCAATAAACACGACGCGCTTTCAGATTGCCAACATGGATTTAGAAAATCAAAATCTACGGAAACCGCCATATTTTCTTTTCTTAAAAATGTCGCCTCATCATTGGATCAAAACTAAGCACCTATTGGATTATTTTTAGATCTCTCAAAAGCTTTTGACGTCATTGATCATGACATTTTACTTTCAAAATTACCTTCATATGGAATCCGTGGTATTGCCCTAGAGTGGTTATGTTCGTGCCTTAAACAACGATCTCAGAGAGTGGAAATACCTTACTGGAACTTACCTTACTTGCGAAAACTGTTGCGGCATTCTATCTTTTTCTGACCTATTAGAAACGTTTCTGTCTATCTGTTGTGACCGTCCAGCGTGAGTAGGCTAGAGCGGGACACATTCACGTGCGTGAGAGACGTGAACGCCCTTCCTAAACCCTAGAGTTGGGACGACACGACGGAGACACAAAGAAGGGAGTAGAAGACGGCCTTGGTCGAGAGCGGTAAACAGAGGATTATTGAGGGGAAGGGTAGGGCGACGAACGCAGGTTGATCCACGCAACGCCAATTCGTTCTCATTTCGACTATACAGCTGCGTGAAGGAACACTTAACAGTATTGGAGTTGTTCTTTGCGAATGCTAACTTATGGGATTTGAACAAAACCCCAGCTCGTGAGAAGCATTGCAAAAGCCCTATAGATGTAAATGTAAATTAATTCATGCCAATTGAAGAAGGTAGAAAATATATAATTTTGTGATTAGATTTGGCTAATGCACAACGATTATTTTTCACCTTTTTAATTTGGAAATTGTAGTAGATTTGAATCATAATCGTGGATAAAATTCCAAAAAATGTATTTTCGGCTTGTTCTCGCAACATTGCACTGAATTAGTTGCTATACTGCAGGTAAACTGCAGTATCCCGGTGCGTGCTTTGACGCAGAGCGAATCAACCGCGCGGGTTCACCATTACATAGCAGTCTTCGGCGGTGATTCAGGGAAAGAATACCCAGCTCATCCAAGTAATATCGACGATTTCATGTGTACAATTTGTGAAGGAAACTAGATCAGGACCGATTCAGTATTACTTGTGTTACTTGTTATAGAAAGCGTATAATTTACCATTTCCTGTAGTTGATAAAGCAGTTATTTACTTGTTATGTATGTACTCTAATTTTCATTAAGCAGAAATAACATTAAGTAATGGAAAGGATTTAATTGAAAGAATAGATATATTTGTTTGTAAATTAATTTAAAATAAACAGCGTGATTGCAATTAAAGTGGACTATCTTGTACCTTGTATAATTTTTCGGTTTTTAGTTAAATCAATCTAATGTTTTAGAGATTAATTTTATTTGAGAATCAATCTAATTACCAGTCAGTTAAATACATGTAAGAGAGTTTTGGCATCATGTGAAAGTGTAAATGTAAAATGCGAGTTTTTGTTAATTTTTAAGTGCCAAGCTTAAAAAAGAGTTGTGCAATTTCAAGAAGTGACTTATTGTAAACTGAAACTTTTGCCTAAGAATTATTTGACTGCATTTTGTCTGCGTGACTGTGTTTTGTGTTTTTCTTTTTACGGTATTTTCATATATTTTGTGTTTACTTTTTTTCGTTTTTGAATATATGTGTATTTTGGTTCAGGAATTCTTGTCATGTTCAACTTTCATAATCGAGTAAGTTTCGCATTGCCCTGAGATACAAATAGAAATAATAATTAATTCTTTAAAGTTGGTAGAGGTAAATTCTGGCTGAGACAAAACATGTTGTCTGCTAATCATTCTTTTTTTAAATAATCATCTTCAGTCAACGTCAGGGGAGTCAGGTGATTGATATATTTCAGTGGGAAATACTCCAAGGGCCAGCGTTTAGTGTTTTTGGTTAAAAAATAGAGTGGCAGTTGCAGTATCTATTTAGTAGCTATTATTCTATCTATCTGTCAATATATCGGTCTATCTGTATACATGTCTATTTATCTATCTAGTGTCTATTTTTATGTATCTATCTGTCTGCCCGTCTATCGCTCTTTGAACCTATCTATGTAATGCTTTGTTTATTTCTAACTATCTCCCATCTCGATCAGGTTTTTCGTCCAGTTTCCCTGACCCATAGTGCAAATGCTGAGATGGCCCCTTGTTTAGCTTCTGGGCATAAATGTAACTTCATTATCTGTCCACGTCTTCTAGAATTCAGTGGGAAATACAGTTATTTAAATTATCTTTTCAATGTTGTCGCGGCAGGAAGCATTATTCCGAAGGAGAACATGGATAAGAGTCCGAAATTTATTGCTTATTTATCCTTGAAAATAGATTTTATTACACGGGAGCTTTTTTTAAAATTCAAAATTCAAGTAGTATATGACTTAGTGTAGGGATCACATAATTTTAAAAATGTGTACACAATTCACTTCTCCCCCATAGCACGTCATACGCAGTTGTAACTCTTTTTTTGACGTAAAATAAATAAAATAAATAAATAAAACTGTTTCTTTGCTGACGCACTTGCGCGTGTGGTGCAGATGAGCCGCCGCCGCCCGTGCGCAGCGTGCTGACGGAGGCGGGCGCCAACGTGTCGCTGGCGTGCCCCGGCGTGTCGGAGCACTCGCTGGTGCACATGCTGGAGTGGCACGTGGGCGGCACGCGCCTGCTGGAGTTCGTGGGCGCCGGCACCACGGTGTGGGAGCCGCGCCGCCGCCTGGCGCTCGCCGCCGACACCTTCGCGCTGCTGCTGTCGCCCGTGGCGGCCGACGACAGCGGCGACTACAGCTGCCTCGTCAACAACCGGCCCCGCCCCGAGGCCGTCGTGCGCCTCGTCGTGCAAGGTAGGCCACGCCCCCTCGCGCTCGAGCTGCTCTGCGCGCGCACCGGACGGAGGCCTGAAGGCTGCCTCACAATTTTAGCCAACAATGATTCTTAACACCGAGGTTCTCCCCTAGTGTATCCTCTCCAATGTATAGATTACGTTAGCTTAGATATTGTAACTACTGTACATCTGTAAAGTAATTGTACTGAACGATGTAAACCTTCCAAAATCAATAAATATATTTAATAATATATATAAGGACGAAGGCCAGAGGAAACTGGAAGTCACAGTCATATGAGAGTTGCCTATTTACTCCGAATAGGATCCGTTTGATGCGATACCTTACACTTCTCGAGTTTTCGGTCCCTTCATGACCTCAGAAAACTCGTCTCTCGTAATTCTATTGTTCACAGGATTCTATATTTCTAAAACGAACCGAATCTTAAATGCTGTGGTCCATTTTCATTTTCGGAAATATTCGGAAGTTAAAACGTCTTGGATATAACGTGGATAGTGAGAGGTTGAGACGCGTTTCAGCAAGGAAATGAAGAATCGTTGTTGCGGAATGAGCCTGGGCATCGTCATACAGCTGACACCAACCTGTAACCTCAGGTTGTATCAGGTCTCCGTAGTGCACAAAGACAACCGCTAGATTGATGCCTTTCGGCATGGCAGTTCCAACGTGATCAAACCGCATAGATCCACAGCCATCAGGTCGATGGAGTTATCCAGAAGGATGTAGAAACTTATGTTGAAACGTATTATGTTTCATGCAAAATTATGTTCCGCACTATGAAACTACTTTTTCCACACTTGTTACGAAACCACTTTCCTATATTCTGTTCAGAATTTCGTCTGCCATCTGCACTTTATTTAACAAAAAACTTCAGTAAATAATTTTTTTATAATTATAAAACTAAATATGTGTAATAATGCTTCTTTTATGATTTGAAGACGTAATTACAATTTTTTAATTTAATTTTTACTAAAGGTGCATTTTTAAAGAAATCTTATATCAATGAATTTCCACATATTGTTTATTTTCATTACATTCGATTGTTTCGGAACACTAGTCAACATGCGAATAACATGCAATCAAGATATTTTGTTATGCTTTATGTCAAAGTCGTTAAGACCAATTGACATTTTTGAGACAGAATTCTTTGTAATTGCCGTTTCGCAACAGTTACTAAAGGAAAAATTTCGAAAATGCATATTTTCGGATTTCCTTTCTTCAGAAGTCGGAGTCAATTTCTATGGCTTAAGTCCACAAAATCGCGTTAATATTTCGTCACTCGTGCTGCCATTCTTAGTATGGGTATTCCCGTGTTTTACCCTTTATTAATATAACTAGCTGAAGTACCAGGCGTTGCAGGGGTATTTATAATAGTAAATTGTTAGTAAGAAGGACGAATTCCATTTATCCATGCCCTGCGGCGGGGCGTACTTCTATCTATTCTATTCTATTCTATCCTTCCTCCGCCCTGTCCCGCCCAGTTAGCCGTGTCTTGTCTTGCTATTTGGAAATTACCGGTCTACCTCACTCGCACTGGCACGAAAAAAGTTTACATTTGTCTTATTAGAAAACAGCTCCCTATCATTTCTCAATTTATAATTACAAACAATTAAGGAATCTAAACTGAAAAATAAAATGCTTATACTCAATTATATTCTTTTTGTGAACTTTAAAAATTATACCAACACTTTCAATAAATTGCCACATTGTAAAAATAACTCTCTTTTTTTCAATCTTATTTATAAAGAAATGTTAAAAATGTATCTCCGACCAACTCGTGACCTTGATGGGACATTCTGTTTAAGAAAAGTAATAGATGTGGACGCTAGTAGATAGATCCAGATTAATAGATATAGATGTCAAAAACGTAATTGATGAATTATTATCATAAAAGTAATGAAAATATCATGCTGAAACGTAATGCATTTTTTATAATTATCATGAAGACGATACAAATATATATGTTTATAGTCCTATGTGCTAGTAACATGTAGTATAAAACTTATTTTTTCGGTAAATCAATGCAACAAGAACAATAAGGATCCACCAACATTACATTATGTGTACATAATATATTGACAATGTACTAAGCCACGTAACAAAACAATATTAACTTCATTATTTGATCTGAAGTGCAATTTATTATGTATCTTGAAATGTGAATAATAAAAATCCAGGACTCTCAGATTTTATTTGTTTGGACATAAATATTTGTAGATAAATAATTTTTTCTCACTTTCCCACTAAAAATAATTTTCATTTCTTTATTGGGAGATCCAACTCCCTAATCATTCCTCTGTTTATAACTAAAAACAATAATCAAATGTGAACTATATATTTATTATACTTGTAGACTCATGTATATTATTTTTCAGTATTTTTATGTATCACACCAATACTTAGAATAAATGGTCACATTGTATAACTAACTCTTTTATATATTTTTTCTTCTATCATATTTATAAAGAATGGTTTAAAATGTATCTCCTGCCAACTCGTGAAATTCAAGGAACTTGTTTGACTTGTCAAAGAAGTTCCATTTTACCCATTTGAACATGAGAGCTGGGTAAATAATCGAACTGAGAGTCCTAATGAAAAGCTGCTCTACTACTTAGAGAATTATTAATAATTGCGTCCCTCCTTGCAGTATTATTTTCAGTAATGCGAATGAGTACTACAGCAAGTCTCTCTTGCCTCTCAGTGGCCGATTCAAAATTTTTAGAGACTGTCCATCTCTTCCCACTTGTAGTTTGTTTTGAAACTGTGACACTCGTTTTGGCTTTGTTTCAAACAATTCAGTGTTCACAAATTTCTGTAAAAGAAAACGTCGTTTAGAAAGTATACGATATCTATATATTGTAAATTATACACGATTGTATATTATGTACTTTATATTATTGTACTTTTTATTTTCTCAAACTACCTAATTTTTAAAACACTTTCATACTTACAATGTTTTCTTGCCACTTTGTATATAACACGAACTAAGTACAATGCATGTACATTGACATTCATTACCATTTTAGTCATGGCATTCTTTCAGATGTTCCATAAACGTTCAGAAGTAACAAATTACCTATGTTCAATTAGGGACATTACATAACCTTATTCAAACCCCAACGAATTCCGTAATAATTCTGGACATTGAAATCAGTGGTTGATCCTAGAGGTCATCCTCTGGTGGCGCGCAACTAAACTATTGACATTGATGCACGCGTGAATCTGAGATGTAGAACTAGGGGAAAAATGTCTAGAAAAAAATTGTTTTGTTAATATATTACGGTTTATGGTTGTAAATCATAGCCTGTAGTCCTCCAGATCGTTATAGGAAGCTAGCACAAATGTTTCATCACAATTGGTTCAGTAGATTCAGAGATTACCAGATTGTAAGACAACGCACTTCTTTTTTTATATATTAGTATGGATATAGTTATAGATAGATTAATAAAACATTATTATTTATCTATGTTTATCTTAAACTTAATACTCCATGGTTAGAAACTTAAATAATTGTTTTTACCTCATGTTCTGCGTTTCGTCTGTGTTCATTTGTTTTTATGAAGTTTGTTGTCGCAATCAAGTACGATGTTCGATTTTAATAAGAGAAATAGTGTGGAATTCATGAATATTTTGAGAAACTAAACGTGAAGTTATCGTCAAGTGCCAAAGACACAGATGACCAGTGAAGCGACTGGTTTATCTATAACATGTTATATACAAAGACATATCTATATCTCAGGCATTTCGCCATGAGGAAGGTCACAGAATGGCCATCAAAATGTTGGCCCGTATGCCTAGGACGCGGCGTCTCCCGGACAACCAAGTAGTTACTGATTCTGGCTAGAGAAGTCTACGCTTTTCACTGATTTATCTGATTTCACAGTATAAATATTTATTCTTTCAATAACGGAGCACCTGATTCACTTTTATACATGGTAAACAAAATATGGAAGAAACATAAGCAAAGACTGATAATAATATGGATAGGGAAATAGATTAAGTCATTATATCATTTGGAAACTCCTCTGAGCAAGACGAAGACAATGATGACGATAAAGACGACAATGATGAGTGTGAGGTTGTCAATTCCATCCACCAATCACACCATTCCATCCACCAATCACATCAGGGTGGCTATAACACGCTGCAAACTTCATCCAAGGCGTAGTGGAAGATCATATACAATGAGTGCCCTTCCTCCGAAAGGAGATTTCCTACTTGATGAGCTGTAGTATATTGGGTAGGAAGAAATTTCATTCAGTTCTGAGGATTAACTGGGAGCGCCTGTTAAGTATGTTACCCGCCTTCTCCTGCGCTTCGCCCTTCGGAAACAGAGTAAAGGAGACTGACTCTTAAGCCTGAGCGGCCAAAGTTCGAATATCGCTGAAATATGCTTTAAGTTACTTCCCAATTATGAAATGATACAGTTCAAATCATAAAATACTGCGTGTTCCTAATTATAGCAATAATTACATATAATTCGTTTCACGTGTTCTCCAAACGTTCTCACACGCTTAAACCGACCAGCTGTAGAGAATGATTCATATAAATAAATACATCAAAATTGTATGCTTATAATATTGCAATATTATTTTTTAACACGCCGCTGAGCGAGAAACATGGTTTATTGTGCTTGTTTTCAGCATTTCCAATATATTCTAAAGTATATTTAAGTGTATGTTTAATGGTTATTTTCTACTACGAATAAAATGCTACATCATTAATATATTATAGTAGTATTCACTTAGATGCTTTCTCTCCTTACTGCATAAGAAGAAAAAATATCGTAATAGTGCGTCGGAAGGCGGTGAATTTTCGAGAGAAAAACTCTTTATTACCGAGCCCTCGTAACAAAAGTGTGGATAAATATTGTTTCTACATATAAATTACTTCCTCTAATCATTGTGTAGTTACAATTCATGTTTTGTGAGTCCTTGATATTCAAAAAATCGATTGACGATAAGACGTCTCTCCGTCAGTCTGTTATCCTGTAGACAACGTCAATGGCTAAACCGTCCAAAAGTTTTTCTCCAAACTTTAATTTAATTTATTAACGAGATAATCCCATACACTTAGAGTTAATACAGGGGCTAGAGTGGCTCCAAAAGCACGTACTTTCTTACAATATTATAATGATAGTGTTATGTAATATTACGTCACAATTTCTGCGTTTCTTACACTTTGTTATCTCGTAAATAAGCGAAGTGTGACAAATATATATTTTATTCAAAACTTTAAATGAAAATATATTTCTAGCATTGAATACAGAGTATAAGGTATTCAATGTATTCACATATCACATTTAGCATATTCGCTGCGTATTTTAGCGTAACAGTATTCTGCATCAGCAGTTTGCGAGAAAGTAAAATAATTAAAATATAATAAATAATACGATCCACCATCGATGGGAGGGGCGGCAGAGGTAGCGGCTTAAGCTACAGTGCTTTAAGCAACAATGGACATACCACTAGATTTTGTAGTATTGTATTATTATCCAAATATGCTCCTTTTTTCACGTTACTAATCTGAACATGCAATGCTAAATGGTATCTATATGTCTTCACATCTAAGAGAAAAAATATTCTAATCATTTTCCAAATATTCTCGTTATTAATCGAAAAACAAACGCTTGTTTCCATCTGAATTCAGAATTCAACATATTCGATGGTACGGGTGGGGTTACCAGAATTTAAGGAAACGTTTACAGAATACATTTTTCTCTTCAGTAAGTCACACACAGTTTTAACTGTTATTACGTGCAAAATAATATATTATAAATAAATGAAACAAAGCATCGTAAAGGTCCAATATGCGTCCAACAAAGAGAACAATTCAAAATAATTTCCCAATGACTGCTCTTCAAACGAAGCACTATGCGAAATTGAAAAGTGCAATTTCAAAAATGATCAAATATTTTTAAAATGATAAATTACGCTAAATTACCAGGAAGTGGAACTTGTGTTCTATTCCGACATTCTCAGATTGCTTGGTCGTATGTAAAAAATATAAACCAGAAGATTGACGTCTTTTTATTTACTCTACTAAATTAAGTCAAAAACGTTTTTTTCTGCCCAATGGGAATGAACTTCCTTCAGTTCCATAAGCTCATTCTACATCTCTCAAAGAAAATCATCAAAATTTGTGTAATGTTATAGGGAGAATTAAATATAATGTATACCGTTATGTTACCCCTTGAAAGTATGCTGTAATTTGAGGGTGTGTGGTCTTTTAATCGCACAATAGGGACGGTACACCAAAGTTTCGTGTTTATTTTATGAAGGGGATTCCAAAGGCAGAGCAAGACACTCGGAAGACGCATATTAGCCAAAAAGGAATCTAGTGCCAGGAAAGAAATTAACTAATTGCCCACAGTAAAGCAGTGGCCACTATGTGACTTAAAAGTTAAAAAGCGACCTAAAAATCACTATCCTGCCGTATACGATATTAAAAGAAGTATATTACCATCGCGGGTTTTGACTTGTGTGCATATTACGTACTCAATAGTGGTATCTGTCATTTTTTAGTTTCATTAAATATGCATTCTGAGTTCCCAACTCGATGCGGGTGTTAAGCCAATGTTCCATTTTCTGGTAATGGAATTGCTGTCGAAGAACGAAAGAATCTACACCGTCGAAACATATTTAACGATGGTATCGACTCTGAGTTTTGCTCCAACACCCTCACCGCCACCCTTGCCACCCTCACCGCCCGCGCCATTGCTTCTGCCATTGTGACTGCCTCCGCCACTGCCCCCTCCGACGCCATCACCGCTGCCACCACCGCTGCTGCCGTCACTACCACTGTCACTGTCGCCGTCACTGCCGCTGTCACTGCCACTGTAAGCGCTTCCGCCAGAGTGACCATCATCCGCGGCCACGCCTACCACCTTGTCTCTAGCGGCCGGCTGCTCTGATCGGTAGTTTCCGTGGTTTCTCCGATCAACACCAGGCGAATGCCGGAGCAGTACCCTACCAAATGGGCCACGGACCGCGCGCGATCTTTCCTTCCTCTTCCTTGTCCTATCCTCTCCCATTACACACACACTTACACTAACATGCACTACACTACCACATATTCCGGGAGACCGGTCGGGAGCTTGTCCCGGCTGGGGCGGTGCCCCGCTGGTGGGAGAGTCCTGGTTAGGGGGAAACCCCACTAGGCGACGGTAGGTCGGCGCCGGATCTCGCCATCCAGCGGGGGAAAACCACCGCCATCTCCCGAGAAAAAACATGCACTACTCTAACGGGACTAATGACCAAAGCAGGTGACGCGCCCGGAAACACGAAAAAAACAAACCAAACCAAACCAAACCTACCACCTTGTCACCGCCCTGCCGTCCCCAACACTGTCACCGCTACTGCTGCCATCTCTAACATCTCCACGTACCTTCATTTCCACGACTACGACCTTTGTCACAAATTTTCGCATTAGACGTTTGCAGCTGTGCCTCCGCAGCTTTACGAGCCACCACTGTTACCACTGACTCCGCTACCTCCACCACCATCATGGTAGTTGTGGCCAGCATTGGTATTGTCACCATCCGCGTCTCCATCGTCAATATCCACCGCAACCAATCTGCCTGACCACACCGTCTCTGGCATCTCGCCTTGCCTAAACAGCGGTGGTCGCAGGTACCTTCTCCCCCCCACCCGCGCGCCCTCCGCAGCCGCCCTGCTTCCCCCGCCTCCCCCCTTCCCCCGCCTGGCACTTCCGATGCCGATGCCGCCGCCGCCGCCTCCTGTTTGCCGAAGCCGCTCGCCCGTGTTGGCGCATGAGGGATTTTGTTGCTTCAAGCGCCATTTCGATTTTCCGATTAAACGAGCGAGCCGATGGCGCTGGCTGTGCACCGCCACCTCGTGCCCTGGCCGTCGCCCCGCCCCTCGCCCCGCCCCTTTGGCCTCGACGCCACCCGTGCCACAGCGCCGCCGCACCGCTCAAAGAAAATTGCGGCTGGAAATCTTTAGTGGTTTTCAATCAATGGAAATGTTACAGCCCAACGAAACGAAAAGTTTGCTGGGGTGTACACGCATAAAACGTGCTTCACCATGCGGTGTACGTTAGTATAGCAAGAATATTTCAATCGAAGCAAAAATGGCCTTCGCAAAAGGATGCAGAGTTTGCAACACTTTGTATGTGTTATATTCTTAAGTCTTTGGTACTCGTGCTCTTTATTATTTTCATAGACTTGTGAAATTGTGAATCAGTAATGTAACAAAATCAGTTACATAAAAGCGTTGTGGATTTGTCGTTCACATCCATATAACGTTTTAATGAAGATATTTCAGATGATATTGTAATTAACAGTGTGCAGTACCCCAAAACAAATCCTAAGGTAATGTAACACATCTGCTAACAATACCCTTAACTAGCCTGCGATTTCAAAAATAATTGGAAAGTTTGTGTTTCGTTCGGTAAATAATGAGTTTTATTAAACGACTGTTTAAGAGAGTTTCATTTGCACTTTTTTGGAAATATTTCACGAATTTATACGAACCAAGAATTTACCTTTTCAAAAATGCACGATATTCGTGTTTACAAAGTTAGTTTTTCAAATAAACGGGAACTTGAAATAAATGTCGGAGCTTTATGGAACTAATTATATTGTCGTTCTAGTGACTCACTCAAGAAAAAATGTAACTTGTTCATTTGTGTTCTTAATGTAATTTTTTGGCGGTGAAAGATATCACGATGCTTTGAAATACAGGATATTACAATTCATTTCTCATCTGCCGATATTACCATTACAAGTGTAGATTTAATAAATGTATAAATAAATGTGTAACTACTATACACGTTGCAAGCGCATTATTTAATCTACGTTGGTCTTAATCCAGTCCGATTGCAGATGCTGATACCTGGAATCTGTACTTTAGGGACATCGTATGTAATGCGGTAGGTGTGAGCAAAATTTTGTTTGGCCAAGTTTACTAATGGTAGTTTAGAACGTTGGAAGACGGACGTCGCATAAGAGACAAGAATAGCATCCTGTGTTTCCTCTATGTCCTTTTCTTGTTGACATCTTGTAGTGCAGGAGTTTTTCGAGATTAAGGTTCCGTTCTGAGCGATCACCTCTTTATTGGGCTAATATAACGATACACGATAAGGAGGAAGGATCGCAAGCGGCCTACAAAAAGACCGTGGAACCGGACCGTGGAACCGGTTTCAAACCCATTGCTTTACTGGTGTTGAAACTTTGTTACCATCTGCTCTTGGAACTGCGACCTTCCTGTCTACAACTTTTCCAGTGCAACTACATCAGTTAACCCCACTCCTCTACATTATTTTCATTATGTTCTATTAACAAGACATCGACAAAATTTACAACGCTATCAGAAGTGCCACATTACTTTTATATAAAGGTTGTGTCTTATCTTCCTGCATAAAGTGAAACATACGAGTGTAGTTGAGAGAGGAAACAAAACTCAAGAGTGAGGAAACAGTCGGTAATGCTCTACACATGTCAACAACACACGTTTCAGGGCGAGAAAGTTGGCATGAGGCCAGGAGTCAGCCGCAAGGGAGGGCGAAAGAGTCAAGTTGGGTGTTGAGCGTTGTCGCACCGGCATCACGATTCCAAGCGCGAGGGTAACGCATCAAACGCTGCTGGTATAGATAGATATTTATTTAGTCAAAACACAGTAAAAATGTATGTGACGTGTGGGGGAGAAAATCATCTGCGCCCGATTTCTTGAGTTTCAGAATCCCTTCCCAACAATTTAACTAATAATAGATGAAGTACCCGGCCATTATTTGCTCGATTGACTCTCCGTTGTTATTACATTTTCTACATTTGTTTTTAAAATGTTTTTCATAGTTTTTAGTTCTTAGCGTTGCTATTCCTCTTTGCCCAGAAAATTTTGACTGCATATTATTACAACTATAATTGTCCGTTTTAGAAGTAGGTAACGATAATGTTCGACTCGTCTATTACCCCATAAGTTTGTAACATATTCTGAAACATTCAGTCCAATTGGTGAGCCCGATGTGATTTGAAAACGCAACTTTTTTCCAAGTTATCCAAGTCAGTAGGGCTCAACACCGGCGTAATGCTCCCCGTCAACCCCTTCTTTGAACCCTACTAGGTTACCCTCAAAGCCTTAAATTTGTCCTATGTCTCTGCAAAACGTGAAGCTTATGTGTGGATTTGAATACGGGCAAAAGCTGCGAAGAAAAATTTAGGTTTGTGAATGAAGTACTTAATTGTCAACAGTACACTTTTATGGAAGAATATGGTATGTGATATAGCTGCTTCTTACTTTCGCTATTCTCAACCTCTCACTAGCCTGGATCTTTGGCCTTTTTTGTCGTCCTCAGCCTCGCCCTCGTAGAATTCGTGAGAATTTCCCTCGCTTTTGGCCTTACGCTTTATTTAAGCAGGGCTCTATTTTTCCTTACGACCATGGATTCCCTCGCCCCGTGCTTCTTCCCGCCGTCGCTGTACCCCTGACCTCCCCCTCGCCTGACCCTGGGCCTTTGTCGGGCGCGGAGAGCGGACTGGGCCTCGAGATGCCGGGCGCTGCACTGCGATGCGGCGCGTGGCCCCTCAAAGTTCTGCTCCTCGCTACCTCCGCGCGCACCGTGCGGCGCCTTGCAATTGTTTCACATCTTGAGCGCTCCTCCGGACCCGCCCCCTCCCCCCGCCAAGCACCGCCCTGCCACCCCCAATTGATCGCAGTTGGCGCCTGTTTGCGCCCAAGCCCCAACCTCTTCAACTTCTGCTCTCATACCGTTCCAGCCCTTGCACGCCCCGCCCCACTTCACCCCACCTCGCCCACCCCGTCCGCCACGCGTAATCTCCCGGCACAATGCGTGGCGTCCCGGGCGCTGGGCCTCGCCCTCCGCACCGCCGCGGCCAGCCAATTCTTTCTTGCCTCGCCCCGCGCCTCCCCGCCGCGCAGGCCAGGCCGCTTCTCGGCGAATCTCTTCCGGCGCCGGCACCGGCTCAGCCTCCATTAGAGACCGGCAAGCACCGCGCGGAGTTCCCAAGTCGCTGGCCCTCGATTGCTTGTTTGCGCGCGCGCGCTCCGCGGCCGCGTCGTCGGCGACTGGGGTGGGAGGGGCGGGGCGGGGGGAGAGCGCCGCAGGCGGCGAAACAGATCGAGGAGGGAGAGAGGAGGAAGCGAACGGAGTAGCAGAGGAGGCGGCGCCGCCACGTATGACAGTGTCTGGAAGGTGGCGGCAGTGGGAGAGATGGCGCGAGGGGGAGATAGAGGCGGACGAAGGGTTGGCGCTACTGTAGTGGTGTGGAAGCGCTTGTGACGCCGAAGTGGCTCAGCGGGGTTGCAAGGTAGAGGCACAAGTGGCGGCAGAAGCAGTGGTATGGCAACTGCGGTGTGTGCAGTGAAGGCAAGGGTGTAAGTGGCGATGTAGAGAGTGGTGGAAGTGGTGGAAGGGGAGGCGGGGTTGTGGATTGATTTTTTCCGGGCGCAAGTGCTAACGTTGTTAGTGTAGTAAGTGTTTGAAGCCTGGAGGTCGCAGCGTTCCACCGCCTTTGGGTGACGAGAAACGTCGCCGACCTCTATATGTTAGCTTGCGACTTAATGTCTTTATTTGTGGAGAGGCTCAGGCCTTTAGACCCTTCCGCCTAACAGCTATTAATATATGTAAATTTACATTGTTACAGTTACAATTTAGGCGTTCAGATGCATTTAATGTTAAGGAATAGAACAACGATAGGACAAGAGAGAGAAAGCGAAGACCCCGCGCGCTCCGTGACCGTGACCAGAGTTCTGCTTTGTCATTCGCCTTGTATTGATCTATAGAACATACGGAAATCTGCCGAACAGAGTCCGTTAGAATTCTCCTTCAGACAGCGGCTGAACTGGACGGACTGCATAAGTAGTGTCGAAAATGTGCCTCCGTCAGGGCTCGAACTGTCGGACCTCTCGGTCAGAGTCGCTTCCGAGACAACGGCGGTGGGCTTCAGAGGCAGCGGCCCTGAGATAAACTCGGTGAGGCGGCGGCAGTGGAGGCAGTGGTTGAGGAGGGAATGGAGGCGGCGGCGGAGGTGGAAGCGTCTAAGGCGAAGGGAAGCTGAAGGCGGGGGCGGCGGAGAGGTCAGCCTGTGGTGCGGGATCGCTCTCGAGTGTCAGGAGGCGGCGAGGGGTTGAGGTCACGTGGTCGGGATCCGCTGCAGCAGCGCGGAGGCGTGAGAAGTGCGGCTTTTTGCGGGAGAGTGAAGTGCGTTGGCGCGGCGAGCCAGAAGAGGGCGGGGCTGGGGCGGGGCTGGGGCGGGGCTGGGGCGGGGCTGGGGCGGGGCTGGGGCGGGGCTGGGGCGGGGCTGGGGCGGGGCTGGGGCGGGGCTGGGGCGGGGCTGGGGCGGGGCTGGGGCGGGGCTGGGGCGAGACAGGAAACTGCACGGGGGCTGCGCGGCGCTTTGGCCTGGCAGGCGGTGCCAGCGTAGGGACGAGGTGGAGAAGACTGACAACAGGGCAGCGGACTCCGAGGCTTGGGATGTGGAAAACAGTGAAGCGGGAGGCGTCAGCGGGGGCAGTTGGGTGGGTGTTGGAGGGGAGAAAGTCTCCTGAACATTCTGCCTTGTGATACTAACGAGAGGTACGCGGAATGATCTGCGGGAGAGACAAATTCTGAGAAGACAGTGGTGTGCACGCAGTGCGAGGACGGCGGAGGACAGTGGTGTTGGCGCGAGGGAGCTCTGATGGCCGCGGGGTATGTTCAGCGGTCGGCGCACGAAGAGGTGCGGGTGCGGAAAGTGGCAGCGGCGGGAGGCGTTTCGATGCAATGGGAGTGTGGTATGATGCGAGTGGGCTGTGTGGAACGATGGTGGGAGGGCTTTGTTGGGTAGACTGAGTGGATGTGAAAGGTGGAGGGAGTCTTGGACTATGGATGAAGGCGGTGAGTGGGGTGGTGGCGCTGTAGAAGCAATGGAGTGGTTGAGATCGCGAGTGACTAAGTTGGGCTACTAATGCGTTTTAGCTCTTCAATGCGCTGTCTGAATTTACGCTTACTGAACGTACATGTGAGCTCGCACAGGATTCTCAAGTACGAATATTTTTGTAATTCTGCACATGCGCATTCCTTTCTAAGCAATTAAAAAACTGGTAAACAAAAATAAAAATAGGTAACCATGTTTTCCTCCGTATTTAATGGCTTCATATCTGTAAAACCTGTGTGATATTTTAAAATGTTTGCTTATTTTAAATCATTTTGTGTTTTACTTAATAATTCTTTATTATACTAGTTAGTCCCGTTCAAGAAAAGTAGGCTCTTTTTTACATTCGTTTGATGACTTAATTCATTCGTGTGTATATATATATATATATATATATATATATATATATATATATATATATATATATATATTATACTCATTATTTTAATGGAGTGTTTGAAAACGAAACGAACAGCTTTGGAGAAGCTATTTCACTGATTGTAGGTTCGAGTAGATTTGGAGGCTGTAAATAAATATTTAGAGTAATGTTAGCGAAATTACTTTTGAAGTGGGAATCGTCTGAGAATGTGGGACAATTTGTGTTTGGCCATATGTGACTGAATATTCCCCTTTGGAACTGTGTATCTTGACTGTTTTCAAGAAATCATAAAAAGTTTTCCGAGTTTTTATTTTCACGTTTCCTATGAATTTTCTGGGAAGAACGGAAATTTTCTGGTATGATGCTATATTTCCATCATTTCCTCCTTGAGCTCCAATGATCTTCAAGGAGACAAAAGTAGAAGACAAGGACGGAAGAAGGCAAGGAAGGAGTGCGTCTGAGAGAGAGAGAGAGGGGGAGAGAGAAGGGGACAGACAGGGGGACAGGGAGGGGGAGAGAGAGGGAGAGAGAGACGACAAATGACATTAGAATGAGGAAAAAACAAACAGTACTCCAGCAGAAAGAAACAGTACGCGGTCTCTTTTATTCTTCCTCTTGTGGCAATTTGTCTCCCATCATTTGCGTTAAATTAAATGTAGCGGTATTTTTGTTAGATACCACTAAATACACAATTATAGAGACGAACTGGATGTGCTTAATAAGTGCAGCATTTACACCTATAGAATGCAATATGTACTTAGTGACATGAAACCTCCTCCGAAATGAGAGGAGGTGAATTCATCCAACGCAATAATGCGCCGCGGAGTATCATCATCCAGCGCGGGGCGTCATTCTTTCGCCTGCCAAGTATTGGCGCTGCGAATTGATGCGGCGACAGTTCCCTGAGAGACCACACTCATAACTTCTTCCCGGGGACTGGGAGATGGAGTATGTAGGGTGACTCGTATATCCACAACGGCAGGGCCCGCGGCGAGCACGAGGCCATTACTCCACACAATAGGAGGGCGACGGGGGAGGGCGCAGCGCTGGAGGTAAGAGGCCCGAGTGGAACTGGCGCGCGCGGGGCAGCGGGTGGGGCGGACGGCGGGGACAGCGGGACACGGCGGCCGGGCCGGATGCAAAACGGTGCCAACCAGGAGCGGAGTGGTGCGCGGCAGGCTGGGAGCTCCGGGGCAGGGGGAGGGGCGCAGCAGCGGAAGAAAGGCGAGAGGACCGCGGAGGAGAAAAGGCGGGAAGCGCGCGCCTGGATTAGCAGTAGAGCAGAGACGAGCACGGCGAAAGTGGGGCATGTTGGGATTGTGGTGGGACTGTAGCGGGGAGAAGCGGGAACCGAAATAGCAGGACAGGAGGAAAGGTAAGGAACGACCCAAATACATAAGAGAGGAAGCCAGTTAGGCAGCTCGTATCGACATGATCGCTCGTGGTGGAGATCCAGAAAGAAGCAGCACAGAGGAACGTATCACAGAAGCAGTACAGTACTAAAGATGAACGAGACGGAGGAAGGCATGGAGTAAACCTGGGCATCACAGAAGACGGGAAAGAAGCACAGTGGGGCGGGGCGGTGGGGCGGGGGCGGTGGGGCGCGGCGGGACGGAACAACAGAGAGTGGAGTGAACGTGAGCGGCGACGATGTGGGGGCGCTAAAGGACGCAAATTATTCAATCACGGCCTGCTCCACTATCTGGGCAACGCTGCGGCGGCGGCCGCACGCGCGGGGGCGAACGCGGGGGAGGTGGGCGGTGGCGGGGCGGGGGAGGCCTGCCGAAGGATGCGCCACGCCGCTCCGCGCCACGCCACGCCGGCGCGAAAAGGGAAATTGAATTTTTTAGCTCCCCGCTTGGCGCACACCCATTCCTCCCCCTCCCGCCGCCTCTTTTTCTGCGTGCGCCCTCGTGGTGTACCGACCGCCCCCCCGCCGCCGCCGCCGCCGCCGCCGCCGCCTCCCCGTCGCCAATAGCTCCCACTCCGCGGCGCTACTCCCCGCTACGCTCCCCGACACCGGCTCTCCTGCTCGGCCCTCGCCAGCACTTCCTACACGCGGAGTACATCGATTCACAGCCCAGCTATTTGGGCCAGAATATCTATTGGCAGGCAGTATTTTTCACGGCTCCGGGGCTCAGTGCTTCGCATTTTAAACGACCGTTTCTCGCTTTGTCAGAGTGAAAGGAATGCTTATAATTTCGAAATTCCCGTCTCCCGGCACCCGTCTCCACCCTCCTTGGCGCGAATTCCTCCTCCTCCCCCGCACCCCGTACCCCCTCATCCCCCTCATCCTTCCGCCTCCTTCACTTCGCCTCCGGCCTGCTGCATTTCCATCTTTCGGCGACGTCAACCAATCGCCTTCCTCCTGCCTTCCGCTTTCCGTGGGTCTCGGCCTCCTCTCTTGTTCCGTTTGCGTCTTTTTCCACAACCCCTTGCGTCCTTTTCTTCATTCACTCTTCCCGTCTTCCGTCTTCCTTATACGTCCACTTGCTGCTCCAACGGGCCCGTAGTTATGCTGACAGCTTCGGAGTTCCCTCTGCTGAATTTCGTGGCTCAAAACCAGATGACGCCAGTGACCTAAGTGCACACCCACCGAAAGGCTGAATGTGCCTTTTCTCGACGTCTAGAGAAGAAATATGCCATCTCTGATTTCACAACATGTTCAGTTTTAAACAAAAGTTGTTACGTAAAAGCAATAAAGATCCTTTTAAACTTAATAAATTCACAGTAATAAAAAAATGTTGAAAAAAATGAAGTTCGAATAATGAAATATATTTCTAAGTTGTATAGATCGCTCCCAAACATTTCTTTGTTTCTTTAATTTTAAGATATCTGTTTAACTACGGACCAGGTTTGATCTGCGAAACGGACTATTTGTCTTACGAGAGGTACGATCATAACACCACCATATTATTCATTATCCCTCGTCAAAACAACAAAAGCAGGTGTGGTGACAGCATATTAATCTATTTTTTGTTATTTTCCATTACACACTAATCAGAAAAATTGAAAAGTAATAGCCTCATTTACATGTCAATAGGTACTTCTGAATTTTGTATCGCCAAATGCTCTTAAAAAATAATTAATCGAAAGTGCATTTCAAAAATATAATTTTAATGCTCTTCCAGAATTCAATTTTTTCGATACAAAATTTTCGGCAACAACAACTATTCAGTAGTAAATTAAAAATGATAATGAAGCTCTATTTCGTTGAAAAAATGTATATTTATCAATAATGGTAGTTGTGGCAGCATGCAGTGTTCTGTTTAAATATAAGTCAAACAGTAAAGAGATATAAAAGCCGATAAGATATTTTTTCAGACACTGTTATACGGCCGCAAAATGTTCTCAAACTATTTCACTATACATTATCACTATACATTTCTTAATATGTTTTTACACATTTCATAGTTTCCATCTTCACTATACATTTCATAGTCATCACGTCGTAATCTCATAGCCAAGCCAGTCAAGTCAGTGATTCGAGAACGTCATGAGTATTCTATTAACGCCAAGTCCGTAATAATGCGTCATGTTAAGGAATTGCTGCGTCATACTTGCACGATACGATTCATAAAACATGTCATCGGTGATAAATGACTCCTGCAGGAACGACGGATAACTACACTCACGTAGCGTTTAGCAGGAAGCCAAGAACCGATCTAACTCTCAGAACGGAACCCATGTTACGACACACCGCACAATTTTTATTTTGTGGCCATTCAGTGATAATTGCTTCAGAAGCTGGGAACGAGATCGTTGACATCTCTAATGGTGAATGGCGTGGTGTAATTCATTCGCACCAGTAATGCAAGAGACTTCTGTGAATTACTAATAACCAACGCTACTGGACCGGGAGCGGTAGCTCAGTACATCAACTGATGTCACTGCAGCGCCTCTGAATGGGGTTCGGGGTCCTTGGTTCGAGTCCTGACGGCGGCAGGATTTTCGACACTAGCTTTTCTGCTAGTTCGAATTCAGTCGCTGTCTGGAGGAGAATTCTAGCGGCCGGCTGCTCTGATCGGTTGTTTTCCGTGGTTTCTCCGATCAACACCATGCGAATGCCGGAGCAGTACCCTACCAAAACGGGCCACGGACCGCGCGTGATCTGTGCTTCCTATTCCTTGTCCTATCCTCTCCCCTTTACACACACACACACACTTACACTAACATGCACTACACTACCACATATCCCGGGAGACCGGTCGGGAGCTTAGAGCTTGTCCCGGCTGGGGCGGTGCCCCGCTGGTGGGAGAGTCCAGGTTAGGGGGACACCCCACTAACCGACGGTAGGTCTGCGCCGGATCTCGCCATCCAGTGGGGGAAGATCACCGCCATCTCCCAAGAAAAAAACATGCACTACACGAACGGGACTAATGACCAGAGCAGTTGACGCGCCCGGAAACACGAAAAAATCAATCAATCTAATCAACGCTACTGGACTGGCTTATGCCGCAATTCCTAACGCATTGCCTTCGACCCCTGGAGCTCGAGTTTGATACCCGACTAATCCATGCGGGTGTCTACTACTCTCGGCACGTTTCATATTTTCTCCTTCCTCTCATTCCACCTTTGCTCCATCACCATCAGTATTGCTATCATTTAACGTTCATTTATCGACCTCAACGATCAGGAATTGAATGGCCCTTAAATCAAAATAACAGTATTACTGCGTAAAGTTTAAATTGAAATGATTAGTGAGCGTTAAATACGTGTAGTGGAAAATTTCAGTTCCAAACGCACTAAAGTTTATAATACAATTAATTGTTTCAAAATATTATTGGAATACTAAGATGAGAAATGGCCCTTTGTTTTCTCTGTAGGTTTAACTTCGACAGAATGCTTTTTCATGCTTCAAGGGATTGCTAACTTCAAGTAAATGCAATGGTGCTACAAACCATTTTTAGTGTGTGCTTCCGTCTACTCGCAGTTTTGCTGAAGAGTGTGAATATCCGTGGGGGGGGGCATATAACAATTGGGGATGAGCTCGTCACCGGCTCTTCGGATGAGCGTGGAGGCGAGGGAGGGCGTGAGGAATCGCGCCCACGCAATCACCGAGACCGTTCAAGAAACAGTTCCGAATTCGCCAATAATTGATAGAAGCAAACAAGCCAAACAAGTGAGAACAGGCACTTTCAAGAATTCTTATCCGAAGGGTGTAGTCATCCCACCCAGCTACTCGAAGAGTGACCATACTGTGGAGTTTGGGGATATACATAGGTCATTATCCAAAAAAACATGAACGTTTCAGATGTCCTATGCCAATTTCAGATAAGCGGGTCATCCTTACCATTTTGTCCCTCATCTTTAAGTGTGATTCAATAAAAACTAGCACCCTAAAGATATTTTGTACCGATTAAGATATCGAAATGCAGTTTTTGGCATTTGGTATATTATTTAGGGGTGTATAAATTAAAGTTGTTGATTTGGAAGATTGAGATTGTTTGTTAATAAAATTTCGGCTGAGGCTGGGACGGTGACTCGCTGGAGGGAGAGTCCTGGTCAGGGGGAAACCCCACTAGCCGACGGCAGGTCGGCGCCGGATCTCACCATTCAGCGGGGGGAGATCACCGCCATCTCCCGAGAAAAAAACATGCACTACACTAACGGGACTAATGACCAAAGCAGTTGACTCGCTCGGAATTACGAAAAAATCAAATCAAATCAAATCTCAATCGATGTGAATGTACTCGAGGCATAAGGAGTTGAAATGGTTATTCTGATTTTTGAGTGTACTGTACATAAAGCCTCAAAATCATTTTGAAAATTGTCTCAAAATTTGCACCAAATTTTTTGATTAAACGTTGTTCTCGGATAGCGTAAAGGACGCTTATAAAAACGTGCAGGTCTTATGTTCCTTGAATTTTCACATTTTTGGAAATCGCGAAGGGGCAATTATTGTGGGGCAGCTTCTTACAACTAAAATGGTGAAGAAAGAGATATTTTCTTCAATGAAATCTGTTTCTTAAAGACAGATCTTCAGATAAGTGTATGTTTCATTTTTCGACAATATAAGTTTTTTTCGTGTAATTTTGTTTGTAATAACGGCAATTAAAAATTGTTTAAAACATTTTTTCTAAAACACGCACAAATTTAAAGATACGATATAAAATATGGTGCTTCTACCTTTTTGGGTGATCTCTCCGTATTTGAGAAAAAATTCAAAATTACAAAATTCAAGATAGCGATTTTTGCCTGAAGCAAAAACTGTTTTAAAAATTTGCTCTTTCAAATAGGCCATGTGCAATTTGTTGAAAAATGAGTAGATTTTGTGGAATTTGTGCACCATTTTTGTTTCAATAAACCTTTTCCTTGTATGTAACAAAGAACGGTAGAAAATATAGTGCCAGTCCTAGTTTCGGCAAACTCTCCGTATGTTCGAAAATTGCAAAAATTGGTAGTTGGATATATTGAGTTGAGACAATTACATTTTGAAGCGTCGTGTGTGTTTTAAACCTTACCGTTCTTTTGTAGCATTGTGATGACGGCAAAATAACTCAGAGGAACTGTGTTCCAGTTTCGGTGCGAAAAATAACTTTTGCTGTCTGAAAATGCTTTTGCATGTTCATTTAGTGGTATAACAAAGCGGAGCACAAAATAATATGATAAATTATATGCTGTTCGATCATCACTAGTTTGGATATTGTATTTAGTTTTCGATTTTTAAGTCTTGTTTTGCTTTTACATTGATATTTTCTATTTAATTTTAAATTTCAAACAATTTAAGAGTAAATTGAGTTTTAATTGTTAAGACTGCTTGATTTTAGACTACCTGATGATTAGACCTCGAAATTTTAGGCACAAAAATGTGATGATTTTGGCATCTAAAATAGGTTACTAAATTACGAATGTATTAACTATTAGGCCTGAAAATTGGATTTTTATGCACTTAATATACATTTCAAAATTATTAAATGAGGCATTTAAAAATTATTAGACACGAAAAATTTTGTTTCTGACATCCAAAACTGATCGCAAAACGATTAATGTAGGTTTTTTTGTAATTCAGGAAACTGAAATATTTTTACATTTATGAGAGTGAATACAGGCATATTATTTTATTCACTTGAGTAATTAAATAGCATCGTATATAATCAAAATACGATTCGAACCCTCCTCTCCCGACACACCCACTGAGGAAAACTCCAAGTGACCCTTTTTGCTCATTTGGGGTTCAAGACTTGGATCTATTGTGTAAGATTCGCCTCAACCGTTCAACTGCGCGGGTCCACAAGTGCGTGCGGATCGGTGTCGAGACGAGCGTGAAACATCCTCTTCATACTGACTTGCATAGAGCTCTTCATGTTCGGTGTGTTGGGTGAGAGATTTCGGTTCGTAGTCGATTGCGTATTCATCGATCAGGGAAAATTAGGGATTTCGCTTTTCGGAAAATTAGGGATTGTATTTGATTTAAGATTTGTATAAGAAATTCAAAATGGGCGAGAAAGTAAAAATGAGTAATGAAAATATGATAAATCTAAAAAAAAAACTTGTTTTAGGCATTTTTAGTCTAAAAAATATCGAAATAGGCATCAACCGCCCTTTTTTAGAACATTTTAGGCACTATTAGATGCTCTCAGCAGATCTATTTTTTCATGATTCGTAAGCATTTTCAATTATTTTCCACAACCCCCTAACTGAACTAAATAGGCATTTGTCCTAAAACACGAGGTCTACTGTTGATCGAGGCCCGTTGTGTAGTGAAACGTTATGGTTCTGAGTATATTGATGAAAATAAAAGTAATTCTGTTTTAAAATATACCAGTGGTTTGATTATCTTTAAACATTCTAAGATACTACTTTCATATTAAATAGAAATTGTTTCCTGTTTTGACTAGTGGCCTGCGGTAGCAAATATGCCGCTGAACTAAACCACTCACAATGGTTTTCTAGAAGGTAAGACCTCAGGAATAAAATTAAAAACTTTAGCCAAAACGTCTGCTCTCTCTATAATAACACAGGATAATATTTATATTGTTCTCACATTTTTAAAAAAAACTGCAGGACTATAATGCATCATGTCATAAGAAAATATTTAATAGAGGTGGGCTCTTCTTTGGAGCTTTGCTGTCGCATGACGTCAACTGTTCCTTAAATAGTGATGGACTCAAAATGAGAATTTGTTCGGTACGCGCAGTATGAAAACAACTAATAACTACTACATTGGAAGCCAATTATTGTAATCACGATTATTGTTATCATTCGGCTAATATTATCATTATTATGACATACTGCTGGGCTGATATTACAACATCAAGTAAATGTCCTTTATTGCTATCAGAATTTGTTTTTATCATCATTTTTAACACTCAATGACTCATAGTTTTGAGCCTTCTTGGACGGAGACTCCGGAAAGAGCAAGCGGATACATATGTGATTTCTACGACATGGCTTGTAATTATCAATATCAGTTTGCATGAAATTAATCGTTAAGTCAATTTTGTCAAAAATTACAGATTCGTAAATAAATAGTACGTATTTGAATAAATTTTGAAACTCCCTGAATACCTGGAAAAACCCTTATAATTTTGTGGAAAATCTGCAGTCTTTAGTGAAATCTAGATATGTCTCTACAGCCCCCAAATTAGTTTCTGTTTTCAAGATAAAGTTTATTATGTATTAATTGTAGCTGTAGCCCACTTACCATTGTTATTCCATGTCTTGTACTACTAAATATTGCTGTTAATATAAAAGTCAAAACTAAAAAGTATTATTGTAAATGTAATAATTATATCATAACTGAGCACTATTACTCCTGTAACCCCATGTAAAATACAATTCTGGCTAATGAACATCAATATTGATGCAACAATAAAGAAAATAAACTACAGGTGCTACAGAATGGCACAAAATTTCTCGTAGTAAATTTTCTAATCCATGGTGGACAGGTACTGTACAGTCTTCCCCCTCCTTCTCTGCTGCAATCTTTCGCCACCAGAAGTAAATTTAAATAAATCTCAACTTTCCGGTCTCCAAATTGTAGAACCGCAGTATTATTTTAAGAATATTAAAGAACGCTAAAACCTCGTTCTAAATAGCAATTTTCAATGAAAAATTTGGAGCAGTTTTTAAGAAAATGGCGTTATGCGTTATTGTAAATGCGAAATTTGAAGCTCTTTTTTATAGGAATCTATTGAGTTTTCGAAAAAGTCATATAAAGTAGTGTGAAGCACTTCCACTCACAATTTCAATAATGTATACTAATCCATTGAAATGTGCATATTAACGGCGTGAGAGATGTTGCAAAAAATACATTTGTGTATTTTTTTAAGGAACAAAGGAATACACCAAAATTAACTTTACGTCATATTAAACAGTGCCATTACCACTATCCCTTGCAAAAGTTTGAAGAACAAATTGGGAACCATTTTTGAGAAAATTGCGTTTGAGTGTTTTTGAGATGCGGAATTTTGAGCTCATTTTAACCAAACACTGTTAAGCTTTCGAGAAATTTATTTGACATTATTTGAAGCACATGTACTCGTAAATACAACAACCTAAAAAATCGCCTTTAATGTAAATATTACCCACGTAGGAGACAAGTAAAGAAATAATTTTGTAATTTTTGAAAAAAACAAAATAATATAGCAATATGGCGTTTTGCTATATAGTGATTTGCTATTTTGCTATATTTGCTATATAGCAATATGGTGTTTCGTATATTGTTTGTTTGGCATTAACACAACCAAAAATTTAAAGAAAAAAATTGGTGCCGTTTTGAGCAACTCGTGTTATAGTTATCTTTTAAAATTGCGAATATTCCTCGCACTATTGCACGAAAACTACAAAAATATCCAAAAAAATCTACATGACCTTAAAGAAAGAATTATTTATGGACAACAATTTTTATTTGAAGGAAAAATATTTGTCTTGAATTTTGTAGCTATAAGAAGACACCGAAAAAATACACTCTTTTTCAATTTTCGAAAATTCAGAGATGACCGTGAAAATTAGACCTATGCCACCTTTCTAAGTGTATTTTACTCTATTCTTACAAGAAATGTAAAGAAAAAATGAGGAGCTGTTTTAAGAAAAGTTTGAAATGTCCGTGGGTTTCATGTAAAGTAGCCTCAAATTTAAAGAACGTTTTTCAAAATTTTAAAACTTCAACTACAGCCAGATAAAAAGGGTTTCTTCAATTTGGGGAGGATCGTACGTGTGATTTAGTCGCTAGTAGTGTTCACAGAGATATGGAGAGACGGACGAATGGGCGTGAAAAAGAAAAACACTTTTTCTGTATCAGGGGACCTCAAAGCGTGTATTTCCTTTGAAATCACGTAATCGATTTTCCGCAGTATTACATAACTTTCTGTATACTATGTATATTACTCTGTATATATATATATATACATATATATATATATATATATATATATATATATATATATATATATATATATATATGAGAAAGTAAAAATAATTGAAATAGTTTATATAAATAAAAATTGTGGATTGAACATTTTTATAGCAACCGCCACAGAGGTCTTGTTCTACACACAAGACTCCTATGTTCGTGGTTCGGCAACCCGTCATACACTCGTGTATTACACAGCCAGATGGAAGCGATTGAGAAATGGTCCTTGTATCCGGACTCAGATCTCCATCTTTGTAAAATATCAGTTTCATCATATTGCTTGCCTTACTGAATGGGCGAAGTAATTGGAGACAATACCTTCCCAACGTCACGAACCGAAAGAAGGTGAGTTGAATTCCCATATCAGGCACAGATTTTTTTTAAATTATTTATTTTATGTCAAAGACAAAGCTCATGTGTTGGTAAACGTATGTGGGACATATTGGTGAGACGTGCAATCTCTGTAGATTTTCTTGAGCTCATGAATTTCTACCCTTGTTCTTATACTAAATTAGGTTTAAATATAAACACAGCAACGAGGGTTTTGGTCAAATTTGATGTCCAGAAATATTACAATTTTGTTTCTGTAATCTAAAAGTCTGTGAAAAGGAAGAGTTTGTCCAGTATATTTTCTTATCTCTTGGGGAATTCAAAAATATGCACAACTAACTAACAAGGCTGACTGAATTTCAAAAAATTCTCAATAAATGTAATTTTCAGTTCATTTAAATGGACGTTCCTTTGAAACTTGAATAGAATGAGAGATTCAGAAACGTTCTTAGCTTAACGTCAACCGATTGTGTGTTTATCACTGGAGA
This sequence comes from Teleogryllus occipitalis, assembly GCA_011170035.1. NCBI lineage: Eukaryota > Metazoa > Arthropoda > Insecta > Orthoptera > Gryllidae > Teleogryllus > Teleogryllus occipitalis. The sequence goes on from BLKR01015471.1 coordinate 45,050, forward strand.
ATACAATACTTTATTTGGAACGGGAAACTGCATTAAAACAGTTTTTCATTCTTTCACTGATAATTGCTATTATCAAACCAAATTTTCTTCAAAGAAACCACGTTTATTAAAGTTTCGTTCTTTTGTATAGTGGGTAACTGCTGGTCACACAGCCGAGGTGTCAGAAATTGTCGTTTAGAGGATGATTCATCTCACACACCTCTAGTATATGATAAACGCTTCAGATAGAGAAATTTCTATAAAAGGGAATTATTTATCTTCCTCTAATAGTACCTGTGAATGGTTCAGGAGATACATGACGATTTAATATTCCCTTCGGTGCCGCACGCGACTAAATAGAACAAGAATCGAACAGTGGAGATTCCTTTCATTTGAAACTCATTGAAGGAGAGAGAAAACAAATAAAAACACAACTTGACAGTATTGTGAGAGAAGTATTTCTGTGCAGTTAACTACGAAGATGACTTGGTGGTATTTAAAGGAAAAGATAAAAATTAAGTTGACCTCTTTGGAAGATTCCCAATATTTATTCACTGCGGAATAGTTGTAAAAAAGACATTTCCTTATGTTCATTTACAAATACGTACTATATTTAATATAATTCTCGTTTACTAAATATCTTCGGGGAGACATGTAGTATAACGAAACATGTGGGATCATAAAAGGATAATAAATATTTTAATTGTCTTATATGTTATCTAGAGTTTTCAAAACCCGACCTTTTGTAATGGCAAACAGCCTGCTTTCATTTGGTGTACCAGTTCTGAAGTAAATAGAATATGATTAATGTTCCTTTACACAATTTTGAGGGCTTTTACGATTTATGAAGTGGTTAAAGCAACTTAAATAACAAATCGGCAAGAATTTGAAGCAATGATAACGACTCAATAATTAGTTGTTATTATATGGATGTCTTTTCATTGGGAGTGGTCTCCTTAGGCGCTAAATAATAGCGTGGGCGATAAGACTCCGTCTGCTTCAATTAGAGGCCGCGGCTTCTTGGGAGCGCGTGCGTCGTCGAGTTGGCGGCGCAGCGTGGCGCGGTGGGGGCAACGGGTCGCGGGTGTGGGGGGCGGGGGGGGGCGCGCAGGACACGCTCAAAGGGCGTTCGCTGCAAATCAAGGCGCGGAGGGGACAGAGGGGAGCGGGGTGCGGTCCACGCCCAAATAATTCAACAGGTGCGTACGTGCGCGCGGCGAGGCGAGGCGCGGCGGGGTGCGGCGGGGGCGCGGCGGGGCCCTGCAGGGCGCAGTGTGGCGGGGTGGGGCGGGGCTGGGAGGGGAGGGGCGGGGAGGAAGGGGGCGGGGAGGAAGGGGGCGGGGCGGGGCGGGTCGCATGAGCGGCCGGCGCCGCCGTGGAGCGCGCCTTCCCCGCTCGCCGGGCGGAGCCGCCTGACATATGGAGCACCGCGGGGCCGCTTGTTTCACCCAACATTTCATGAAGCAGCAATGAGTTTTTATTTGGGCCGCGCGGCCGCCTCCCTCGCCGCCCCGCGCCACCACGCGCCACCCCGCAAGGTCCCGCGCACGGCCCTGCTGCCGCTGCCGCGCACACGCCATTACTCCCCATTGCGCGGGCGCCGCACCCCGCTTCCGCCCCGCCCCGCTCCCGCCTTCGGTCCGTCTCCGCACGACCTCTTGCTCCCGCGCGTTTCCCTTCTCCGCAAGCTCCTCGGCCGGCCTCGCCCGCCCTCCCCCTCCCGACACACTTTGCCACGTAACGCTTCCTCCCCTTTCGTCCCACTCCCCACCTCATAACCCCCAAGCGCTGTCGCGGACCCGCCCCACCCGGCCCCACCTAGCTGTATCCCACTGACCCCCTCCACACAACACCACATCCCTTAACACCCACCATCCCCTGCATGGACCCGTCGCACCTGGCCGTACCCATAGCCATATCCCACACCACAGTACTCCGCCCCGTCAGACTAATTCTGCAACATGCCATTTCACCGCATGTTGTGCACCATCCTATAAGTCCCCGGCCCGGCCCCCACGAAACCCGCCTTCTTTTGCCGTCGTCTTTCGGTCCATGTTCCCGCTCCATTAGGCCCCACCTGCCACCCGCTCGCCTGTCCCGGCCCCTGACGCGCCGCCTCCCTCGCGGCTGACCTCGCCGCCTTCCTTGCCGCATCCCACGCCTCATTCACCGCCTCCCTCGCCACCTCTCTCTGCACCACCTATGCCACCTCCCTCGCCACTTCCCTCGCCGTCTCCCTCGCCGCCTCCCACGCCGTCTCCCTCGCCGCCTCCCACGCCGCCTCCCTCGCCGCCTCCCTCGCCGCCTCCCTCGCCGCCTCCCTCGCCGTCTCCCTCCCGCATCCCTCACCTCCTCTCTCGCTGTCTTCCTCCCGCCTCCCTCATTTCCTCCCTCACCGCATCGTTCGCCGGCTCCCTCGCCACACCTCCCTCGCCACCTTCCTCGGCGACTCTCTCGGCACCACCTTCGCCGCCTCCCTCACCACTTCCCTCGCCATCTCTTTCGCCGCCTCCCTCGCCACCACCCTCGCTACCTCCCTCGCCACCCCCTTTGCTTCCTCACTTGCCGCATCACTTGCTGCATCACTCGCCGCCTCACTCGCCGCCTCACTCGCCGCCTCACTCGCCGCCTCACTCGTCGCCTCCTCGCCACCGCCCTCGCCACCTCCCTCACCACCTCCCTTGCCGCTTCCATCACCGCCTCACTCGCCGCCTCTCACCAGCTCCCCTGCCACCTCCCCCGCCACTTCCCTCGCCACCTCCCTTGCCACCTCGCCGCCTCCCTTGCCGTTTCCTTGCCACCGCCCTCGCCGCCTCCCTCGCCACCTCCCTTGCCACCTCGCCACCTCCCTCGCCGCCTCCTCACTACCGCCCTCGCCGCCTCCCTCGCCGCCTCCCTCACCGCCTTATTCGCCGCGCCCTCCACCGCTGCCGGCGCGTCTGGAGACTGCAGCGCCACTTGGGGAGCACAGAACACAGACGCCGCGGACTTCTTTATTTTCACAATGTAATAACGCGACCTAGCGCGGCGGCGCGGCGCGGCGCGGCGCGGAGCGGCGCGGGGAAGGCCGGGCCGACGAGAAGGAGGAACGGAGACGGGGAGGGGAGGGGCGCGAGGTGGAGGAGCACGCAGTATTTTCCTGAGGAATCCCCGCGGTAATCCACTGCCGTCTAAATCTGCCCGGTGCACGCGGCATCGCCGTTGCCAGACGGACGCCGCGCCGCCGCGAACGCTCAACGCGAGATTTATGGGGCAAGATGTTCCGCGCCGCGCGGCGAACGCGGACGGAGGGGGAAGGGGGCAACAGAACCCATTCGCTCTCCACCTTGTTTTTTTTTCTCCTCGATATCCGGGAGGTGTTTCGAAATCTGAATACCGCTGTCGATGCGAAACACAATGCATTTCTCCCCGTCGTCGAAGCGATGGTCGATTCGGATGGAATTGGTAAAATTCGCGTAGAATATGTTTTGGATGTCTCCTATTACATACTGGTCTGCAACACCATTTCAAAACTCGAAGTATTTGCAATGTAAGTTATTCATAAAAATGGTCGATTAAACTGGTGGTACTTTGAAAATGTGTTCACTGACGCAATATTGGCGTGGGCTGTATTGATTTGAGGCATTTACGACTGAAACTCACCAATCTCTTCATTTTGACCTCTAATTTACCGGCAAGCAACAACAAAACCACTGTCTTAGTCATGCCGTATTACTTATTTCGCTTCCTTTGAAAATATTATGGGGAAATAATTATATTTTCGAAGCGGAGTTTAAATTTGACGGCACCCCATGTGGTTCCTTCTTATGCTACAAACATCAAAAGGCACACTGAGCGCTTTCATTTCTTCAGATATTCACGTCTTGTAATCGAGTTTAAACCTGCGAGCTTCTCTTCTGCAATTTAGCGGGCTATTCCTTAATAATCACTGATTATAAAAAATTAACTTGAAAAAATGAAATACTAATTGTCGATGGAAAATATTTTCATTTTATTCTGTGTAACTTGTGAGAGAAATTGCTCATGATTTTGTAAGTTATATAAACAACTCCATATCGAAATTATGGCCATAATTTTCTCATCATTCTAAATTATAGGGGGTATCATAAGAATCCCAAACGGTAGGTAACCTAAAGAACGAATTCACCTTAATTCACGAAATATTATGGTAATTCTGGACAGTTCAGCACAGAAATTCTAGTAATTATATAATGAAATCCAAAATTTGGTCTACTACGTATTACTTTTTCGCATCTTGAGTATGTTTTAAATGGATTATCCAATCTACGCAAGGTCAAAGATATGTAAGAGGGTCATATTGTGTCACTTGACAACCTTATTTCGACATTCCACAATGTTATAGAAAGTGTCCAAAAATTCTGGTTTATAATTCACATTAACACCGGTATTTCGTGTCTTTACTGACTAATATTAATTGTATCGAGGCAGAAAGAACTAGTATGCGTAAGATATCACATCTTGGAGATGAGTATCTCTAGGAGACGGTACAGTATGTGGACGGAGACATCGCATGTTCCGATAAATGTTTGACATCCTTCGAGTCATTCCAGAACCTCTCAACTGTTTTAGAGCCGTTTGCGAGGCCGCCCCTTCGCGTGATCATTAAACTCGCAGACACACGACCACTTCCCAGCATCCCACTGATCGCTCTCCCCAAAGTCGATTCGGCCTCCACCGCCACACAGACAATGGCTTTTTCTATTCAGATCCCCCTCTCTCCGCCCCTCACTCCGTGCTGCCTTACCGCCGACCCGCTCCAACACTGAATAAAAGCGCTGCGAGCGACTGCCTGAGGCAACGCCATACACCGCCAGCGCCAGCCCCGCGCCCGCCCCGCGCCCGCCCCCGCCCCGCGCCCGCCCTCACGCCCACCCCCGCGCCCGCCCCGCGCTCGCCCCCGCCCCCGCGCCCGCCCCGCGCTCGCCCCCGCCCCCGCGCCAGCCACCTCGCCCGCCTCCGCATCCACCTCCGTGCCCTCCTCCGCCCCCGTGTCCGCCCCCGCGCCCGCCCCGCGCCCGCCCCCACGCCCGCCCCCACGCCCGCCCCGCCCCGCGCCCGCCCCTGCGCCCGCCCCCGCGCCCAACTCCGCGCTCGGCCCATCCTCCCTCCCTTCCCACCGCTCACAACTTCGCACGCTCTGTTTTCTTTTAAATTTCTACACAGAAGCGTCAGCGCGTCCTTTCAGATATTGCGTTCGGAAGGAAAATGTGCTGTCGATGGAAAAATTCTTTCTGGCGCCGTGGCTTCTAATTTCGGGCGTGTGCCTCCATAAAGAAAGCAGCGGTGACGAACTCTTCATTCGCCGACGCTACAGCAGAGAGCCAGGCTTCTCCTTGCGTCCGCTCCCTCAGCTTTCCACCCACACCCTCGACACTTCGATCCCAAATCTCATCACCGTTCCCAACACTCTTCTCTCCCATCCCTTTATCCATCTCTACCCTCCTCTCGGACCCCTAGTCTCTACCATCCAGGGCCACTAAACTCTCAACCACCACTCCCTCACCCAAGACGTATCCCACCATCTCTCACTCGAAACATTCATTGCACTTTCAATAAGAAGTGAACACTGCAGTGAACACCCTGGAATGCAATTTGTGTTAATGATTTTAAAGAGGACTACGGAATTTATTTACAAATTGAGGTCGAAAATATCAAAGATGGCGATCACAATAAATAATAAAACTGTATTATAATATTTGCTTAATGTGTTCATCGTTTTATTTTACAAAAAAACAGCATGAAAATATTTATATAAAGTAGAAAAATTGTTAGTAACTTATACGACAAGTGTTGCTAGTTCCAACTAATCCGATCTAAATGAAACGTAAAAAATATATCAATTTGTAGAACGACAATAATTGTACAGGCGCACAAAAAAAGAAAAGTTGTCAGACCCGAAGACTTGTCACATGTTCCTCTATGTATGTCAAAGCGCTGAATCCGAATCTGAAGCCAGAATTACCCAGATTTTTTAAATCGCGGAAATTGTGTGTGAAACCGTGAAATTGTATTTCTTTTATTTTGCGATAGTTTTTCGCTATTAAAAAACTGAAAGGTGGTAACACAATCTTGACTAAAATTGAGAGTGCTGGAGGGTATTCGCGCAATTTTGACTTCAGATTGGGATTCAGCGCGTTCACACACATACAGAAAAATGTTTCAAGTCTTTGGGTCTGACCATTTCTTTTGTTTTATGTGCCTGAATTGTGAATTGTTTCAGATAATAATGTTATCGTTGTTCTAAATACAAAGCTTGTTTAGAGATAATTTGTTTTTGGAGATATCCTTTGCTTCACTTATCGTCTCTTTTTTTCAGCCATCTCATTTTGATTTTTGTGGTCACCGTTATTGATTGTTTATTTTCAGTCGTTCGCGTTTTCGCTATCGACTTTGCCCAACTACCTCTCTCACGAACGTCCATTTACTCGGCCCTCCTCGCCTTCGGATTTCTTCCTTCTCCTTTTCAGCACTTGAATGTCAGTCGCCCTCCCTCTCACATAGCTTCCGTCTCAAATTACAAACGTGAACCAGAGTAAACCCAGCGCTTGCACTTCCAGGGCCGTTTCGAACGCCCTGCCAGAAAATCTTTCGCAAATATTGGAAGAGGCGACCAGGTGGCGCGGACGGATATAGAAGCGCTGGGCTTAGGAGTACTCGCGCTTTGCGCCCAGGAAAAGTTGTGGTGAGTTCATCATGTGACTGTTCTTGGAAGGTATCTACAAACCGCTACTTACATGTAAATCGCACATCTGAAAGTGAAAAATGCACGTGGTTTATGTCAGTTTAGTGAACTTTGGGAGGTACGAGGAGTTTTCTGACAACTAAATTGAATTATAGAAGCTAGCGATAGGCTGTCTGTTAGTAACGATTGACAAGAAAAGTTCCAAATATTTATTTATAGACAGTCAAATTATAAAATTTTATTATTTCATATTAAAAACATACATCGTTTACAAGAATTTTCGGCAACGTTTCGGAGGTGAGGTGTACCTCCATCATCAGGCCGTGGCCTTACATTGATATTACATACGTTGGGGAAACGTTGACTACGGACTAAAAACCGAGATGTGTTGACACCAGCATCTTGTCAACTAAATTGAATGATTAAAGGTGCAGGGTAGGGAAGTTATCTGATAATTACAGGAAAGCGAGATTAATAATAATAATAATAATAATAATAATAATAATAATAATAATAATAATAATAATAATAATAATAATAATAATAATAATAAATATTACCATTATTATTATTACTATAGTTTCAATAGTAGATTATAGTTGTCGCGGCATTATTTTTGTTGAAAAACTTTTTTGTTGAAAAACTTTTTTGTTGAAAAAAGAAATATAATGAGAAATTAGTATTAAAATGCTCCGATAAACAAACATGTGGAAACAGTTTCTATTGGGTTTAAATATTTAATGCGTTATTTTTCATAAAATCCGAGAATACACCTGGAACAATTATATGAAGCTGGTACTTGGAAAACGATAGCAGCGCCAATGAACTACTTGGAGAAACTTTTCAAAAGGGAGTACGTCTTGCGACTGGAAGTGTCCTCCTGCCCCAAATGCACCTTGTCAGCATCTTCGAGCTTTCCATCTCGCGTCGAAACCTCGTTTTTCTTAATGAGGCGTACCGCTTTTTAAATCTTTTGCGTTTTTCGCTGTTTAAGAGCAGTATCACAGTGAATCAAGAGATCTTTCGTGGTAATGTGATTAATGTTGAGCGGAAGGTCCTCAAGAAGAAAATACTAGAAATATCTACTGAATCCAAGATAAATGAAGCGGATATGTAACTGAAACTGTAAGGTTTAAGAGAGCATAAGACTGAACAGAAACGGGAATGAAAGCATTTCTGTTTGAGGTGAACGGTTACAATTTTCCCAAGAAATACTCAGTGTTCCTCTTTAAGTTAGGTACAGCTTCAAACCGTTTGTACTAATTTTGGTTGTCATACACTTACAGCACTGGAACGTCAGGAGAACATGAAATCTTTATTGCCAAGGTTTTGTACAGCATTTCTGTGAGCTTTCACCACATGAAAATAAAGAGAATGAAGGTAATTTATCCGGTGGGAAAAATTTGTATTCCTTGAGAGCCGTCGCTCTGCTTTTCTGAGATGTGTTCTCTGGGCCTGAGGGAAGCCTACAACGGAGGTCGGGGCCGAGCGGAGGCCGAGCGGGGGCCGAGCGGGGGCCGAGCGGGGGCCGAGCGGGGGCCGAGCGGGGGCCGAGCGGGGGCCGAGCGGGGGCCGAGCGGGGGCCGAGCGGGGGCCGAGCGGGGGCCGAGCGGGGGCCGAGCGGGGGCCGAGCGGGGGCCGAGCGGGGGCCGAGGGGGGGCCGAGCGGGGGCCGAGCGGGGGCCGAGCGGGGAGCCGAGCTGGCCGAGCGGGGCCGAGCGGGGGCCGAGCGGGGGCCGAGCGGGGGCCGAGCGGGGGCCGAGCGGGGGCCGAGCGGGGGCCGAGCGGGGGCCGAGCGGGGGCCGAGCGGGGGCCGAGCGGGGGCCGAGCGGGGGCCGAGCGGGGGCCGAGCGGGGGCCGAGCGGGGGCCGAGCGGGGGCCGAGCGGGAGCAGAGGTGCAGGCGGAAGCGAGGGGCAGTGCGTGGAAGGAGGCTATGGCTACGACAAGGGCGGGGCCAAAAGGAGGGTTAGGGGAAGAGGCGATGGCAGAGGCGTCAAATGCGGTGCGAGGGAGAGGGTGGGAGCGGGGGCGGCAGCGGAGGAGAGGGCAAGTTGCGAGGAATGTGATGGCGGGGTAGGGCGACGGTGAGGCAGGCAGCGATGCATTCTCCAGTGACTGTTCGAGGCCCGTCCCTCTCCCAATCGAAGTCCGTGAGCTGCACCGGTCGCCCTCATTCATTTTGGAGCGACTCTCCCCTCCTCACTCCACCTCAGCCCGAGCACGCGCCCACGGCCCGCGCCACACCCCGTGGACGCCACGCCGCGCCAAGCGCCGCCCCGCCCCTCGCAGCCCCGCCATCGTCAACCATCCTCGAAGAAAATGACGGCTGGGGACGTAAACTTTTAACTAGTGGCCTAACAGTTCACTCGTGGAGCAATTTAATGGATTAGTATGGAAAACCATGGATCGTTCAAAAAATACCTCTGGAAATTCATGTTTAAAATAATCACCCAACTTGAATATTAAATTGAAACATAATGATCATCTTAGACGTCTCAATATTTCCTGTTCCTAAGAACCCACCAGGCATCGTTTATGCCCGCATGGTTAGTTGGCTGCAGAGCTGGAAAATGCCGTTATATGGTCAGCAACCACGTTGCCTTTCTCAGGACTCCCCGTACTGCGTACCGTCGCTGAGAGCTGACGACTTTACATTGAAGACCCTTGTCATGGGAGCGTAAGAATAAAATCGTCGTTTTATATTTTGAAGACGATACCAACAGCGAAGAATGCATTTGTACTCCACAATTAGTGAGCTAAACAGGTCCTTATGTCTTATGATGCATAATCGGTCCCTTTGCAAACCTCTCCACGTTCCGCGAGATTGATTGATTGATTGATTTTTTCGTGTTTCCGGGCGCGTCAACTGCTTCGGTCATTAGTCCCGTTAGTGTAGTGCATGTTTCTTTCTCGGGAGATGGCGGTGATCTTCTCCCGCTGGATGGCGAGATCCGGCGCCGACCTACCGTCGGCTAGTGGGGCTTCCCCCTAACCAGGACTCTCCCATCAGCGGGGCACCGCCTCAGCCGGGAGAAGCTCAAAGCTCCTGGACGATCTCCTGGAATGTGTGGTAGGGTAGTGTAGTGTGTCAGTGTAAGTGTGTGTGTGTGTGTGTGTGTGTAAGGGAGATAATAGGATAAGGAAGAGGAAGGACAGATCGCGCGCGGTCCGGGGCCCGTTTGGTAGGGTACTGCTCCGGCATTCGCCTGGTGTTGATCGGAGAAACCACGGAAAACTACCGATCAGAGCAGCCGGCTTCTAGAATTCTCCTCTAGACAGCGACTAAATTCGACCTAGCTAAAAAGCTAGTGCAGTGTCCGCTCGCCAGATTCACTGAGTTCGCTCAGTACCTGAATAGCCCCTGTCACTGCAGTGCCTTTGACCGGGAGATCCTAGCATTCGAGAACCCATGGTAGCGGACTTCTATAATAGCTAGGTCAAATTCAACCGTTACAGCGGCTGTCTGGAAGAGAATTCTAGTGGCCAGCAGCTGAGATCCGTAGTTTTCCGTGTATTTGTCCGATAAATACCACGCGAATGCTAGAGATGCTCTCCAATCAACGGGCAACGGGTCCCAATCGATTTTACCTTCCGTTTCCTCGACCTATTTCTCTTCACACACACACACACTCACACACTTACATGCACTACAGCACCACACATGACAGGAGATCATTCGCGAGCTTCAAGTTCCTTGCGACAGGGAAGGATGAGTTTTAGCGCCAACAAACGAGCAAAGTGTAATTTCCAATTTCACTGTTACACATGTTGAACTATTTTACAAGACTTCATTGTATGGCGAGTCAATGTTTACTCTCTTGCTTGACTGCGTACGTAGTAAAGAAAATGTATTGTAATGCTGCGTCAGAAATATGAGATTTTTCCACAGAAAAACTCGTATTGTGTGTTCGTTGTATCGAATGAAAAAAATCGTATTCCTTTATGACAGGCATTACGTCTTCTAAAATGTAGTGTCGTTAGAATCCACGATTTGCGTGTCTTTGTTACCGAAAAATTCATTGACAGCAACACGTGTGTCTGTCTGGCCGTCTGTGTGTGGTCAACGCTAGTGGCCGAACCATACTGACGATATTTTCCAAAATTCATATTTCTCCATCGAGCTAGAGGAAATCGATGCCCTGCGAGTTTGAAAGGGATATTTTGATTTTTTCGGGGGGGGGAGGATGAAGCCTCAGGGCATTTTAAAAACTTTCTCAAAGATTATTTCATGTTTTCATTGACATTATTAGAGCAAAAAATGCTTAAAAATGTCACAGATCACATTTTCATTAAAATCTCGGAAATTTCGAAATTTGCAAAATTTCAATTTTTTTTGGCGTTTTCCTACAACGACCATATTGTAGAGAGATATTTGTTCTTATTGATGTTCCATGGCAGATCGTAGAATAAGGTCCTGAAAAACGTTTCGAAAATATAAGTATTTTTCGTGCTATTTTATGTAAAAGAGAGGCAATTTTTAAACAATTTTTTAACGGTTCAATATTGAAGACTAATTTTTGTCTTAAATGAAATCTAATCTAAAACTCAGGTTTTTAAGAACGGTCACGTACGATGTTTAAAAAAACGAAACATTTTGCATAATTCTTTCTTGACGTTAATGCAATTTTTAAAAAAACTTTGGCAAAAACAGCTCCAAAATTTTTCTTTAACTTTTTTTTCACGGACACGTGCGGATATCGTTTTCGTTGAAGTTTTGGAAATTGCAAACGTTAGAAATAAAGTGAGAGTATGCACTGTTTTACCAACCCTAGTGTGTTTCATTAATTAAATTAAAATGAATACATACACATTTTATGATCTGCTTAACTGAGTAGTTATGTCATTAATATTATTTTTAAAATGAGAATAACTCATCAAATATACCAATCGGTTTTTAATGAATATTTCATGGCACATAAAATAATATGTAATGATATTCGCAGCTATCGTGTAAACATGGCAATATTGATCTTTACGCACTTTTAAATAACCAAACTGAACAAATTCAAAAGAAATTATTATCAATTATTTATTATGAAACGTTTTTGTCTGTTGAAATCCGTTCTAGTGTATCTTCCCATGTAACGATGCCGACTGGTGCCTAGAGGAGGACGAGGGCGGGCGACCGGGGACGGAAGAGGCGGCGCCAAATCGCGTTGCTGCTGTTCTCATTTGCTACATGAAATGTCACGTGCTAATCTCGTAATTGGGCTAGCTCATCGATTCGCACGTTTTTATGCGCCTATTTACTTTTAATCTGCTTGTTCATTAGCACGGCCGCGCCCTTTTATTCGCCCCTTCCTTTGCGCCACTCATTACGCTGTTGCCGCCCGCGTAGGTGCCCATCCGCCCCGCCCCCTCCCTTCGCCCTTCCCAACCCCACCCTCGCCCCGCCAACGCACTCCACGTTTGCCCGTTAAAAGCTGTGCAAAAGTCCGACCGAGATTTTTATTGCTTCATTAATATTCAAATACATATTTATGTGTAATTGAAGTAAATTATAGCTCTAATTAGTAGTCCTAGCGGCTAGGGTCGAATAATGAGCGGCAGCCCGCTGGTCCTCCGGCTACCGCCGAGGGGCAGGCGGAGCCGGGTGGCTCGGTGGAGCGGAGCTGGGGCTGTGGTTGAGGTGGGAGCGGAGGGTGGGGCAGAGTCAGGGGCTGACACAAGAAAGGGGAGGCGATAGATGTGGCGTGGTGTCGAGGTGTGAGGCGGTGGTGAGAGCGGTCTTACGCGAGGCGCAGAAGCGGGAGCGGGAACGTAGTGAGAGAGCCACGCGCATCGTACGGCTTCGCTCGCTCTCCCTTGCTCTCGCTCTCGCTCCCGCTCTCGCTCCCGCTCTCGTTCCGTCTCTACCGACAGTCGAAAAAAACTCTTATTACAGCGGCGAGAACAAAATTTCTCTGGAGCAATGTATATTTAAAATTAAATACTTGCAAAAGCGCAATCTTTTTTCTTTTTTTCCCGTCACGTTTTGTAAGTGGAAAAAATACGTAAGTAGGGACGAGAAAACTTGGAAGACGTTCGCAGGGCGGCGAGCGCTGGAGAATCTTTCTAACGGATCGCGTTCACTTCGTGGTTTTCGTGTTTCGGATGTCAGCTTTGAACCATGGGTCAGTTCCTGGAACACACCTTAAAAGAAGACCATCAAGACCATGAAAAGAGACGTTGGAGAAACAATTACAGCACGTTGCTTAATGCTGTGCTGGAAATTTCTGTATTTCTGAAGTTAGCGAGAAAACCTTTACTATTGCCAACGCGTTGTTAATTTGGGACTTTGTCATGTCTTTATTCAAAATGGAATTACTTGAATTTTCTCTGTTACGACTGTGAGAGAGTTGCCACTACCAAGTAGCTCATTCTGTTGTATGTTTGTCTGTGTTCTGCAGTAATAAACAGTAACAATGCATGGCTGTGAGTAAACTTGTGTCAAGTGTTTGTATGACCACTACAATTCCATCTAAAAGCGAATATGTACAAACTGGTTTAGACACCTCTTTTTTATGCTTATTTCTCTATTTTTCTATAGTTGAGTACTCCATGTCCAAAGAATCGTTTGAACTCACTCCCTCTGGGGAGTGCGTGTTGGCTTTTGTTGTTCGCCAGAGAGTCCCTCCCATGGGCTGGAAAGCAGGTTTCTCCAATAACGACCTAATCAGCTCACCAGACGAACAAGCGAATGCTTCTGGGGAAGAGGAGAGTGTCAAGCGGCGTCCACGTCTGCCCCTCCTCCCCGTCGTCCTCCACCCTGGATTTGCGACTTCGCCTGCCTCGTCCCGCCTTGTCCTCGCCCCTCCCCGCCAAGATTCATGCCACCGTCCCCTCCCGTTCCTCCGCTCTCCGTCCTCTAACTCGTGTAAGACAAGAAAAGTATAAAACTAAAAAAATAGTTAATGTCAGAAAATAAAAAATATGTTAAATTCTTCTTTCCATAGTATTTTTTTAGAATTTAGTGAAATTCTGTAGTTGTACTTGCAATTTATTGTTTCTGAAAAGTCATTAAAAACAGAAGTGTAAAATCTAGCGCGAAATATTTTATAAGTTTAAAATGATTACAGTGTCAACTTTTGTAATTGAGTTCACACGCGTGTTCCATAGTTCGTCATTTTTATTTTACATCCAAATGTAATCAAGTAGACATTTTTCATTTCGTAAAAAGATTTTCCTTCAGTCTTTCCTGTGGATGTGTACAGTTATTGACATTCGTAGTTTCTGGAACTTCTTCAAGATTGCGTAATGGGAGCAACTCATGGCCACGCAAGTTTAATAAAACCTGTTCTTTTGTTCGTCGGTTGCTGTCGCCGACTGGCAGCCACGCGCCAGAATTCTCTGTGCCACCACCGACCGCAGTCCTCAGGGTGCCTCTTGCCACAACCATCGCCACTCCGCCCTCGCTCCCATCACCCTTGTATTCACGTCTTGTAATCGAGTTTAAACCTGCGAGCTTCTCTTCTGCAATTTAGCGGGCTATTCCTTAATAATCACTGATTATAAAAAATTAACTTGAAAAAATGAAATACTAATTGTCGATGGAAAATATTTTCATTTTATTCTGTGTAACTTGTGAGAGAAATTGCTCATGATTTTGTAAGTTATATAAACAACTCCATATCGAAATTATGGCCATAATTTTCTCATCATTCTAAATTATAGGGGGTATCATAAGAATCCCAAACGGTAGGTAACCTAAAGAACGAATTCACCTTAATTCACGAAATATTATGGTAATTCTGGACAGTTCAGCACAGAAATTCTAGTAATTATATAATGAAATCCAAAATTTGGTCTACTACGTATTACTTTTTCGCATCTTGAGTATGTTTTAAATGGATTATCCAATCTACGCAAGGTCAAAGATATGTAAGAGGGTCATATTGTGTCACTTGACAACCTTAATCGCGGAATTCTCTCTCAGAGCCGGAGCGGCCTTTAGACGTGTTGGTTCGCTTTTCTTTCTTCACGCCTGTTTTCGTACATCGACATTTACGCAAACTCGAGAGAAACGTTTGCTATTTCAAATATCCACAGATTCGATGGCTATTGAAGTTGGCTGCGGAGTCATTTAATTATAGACAGAGATATTCGCTAAACAAATCAGTTATGAAATCACAAAGTCTGACAAATCAACATTGCAGTATGAAAGGAATTGAGACACCGCATGCTGTTTGCTAAATGCGCTGCAATAGTTTGCATGAAAATATATTTTGTACTTTGTCAGTTCCTAAACGTCCCCTCAATTCACTCTTACCTACGCGGAGAAAACTAAATCAACAAGCGGATAGACCGGTCGGGAGCTTAGAGGTTGTCCCGCCTGGGGCGATGCCCCGCTGTTGGGAGAGTCCTGGTTAGGGGGAAACCCCCACTAGCTGACGCTAGGTCGGTGCCGGATCTCGCCATCCAGCGGGGGAAGCTCACCGCCTCCTCCCGAGGAAAAAAACATGCACTACTCTTACGGGACTAATGACCTAAGCTGTTGACGCCCCCGGAATCACTAACAACGAATCAACCAACCAACCAGCAAGCGGATAAATGGTCCAACAAATTGTAATGGGTACATAGTATATGAAAAAACTTTCCGATCGATTCGGCGAACTCCGGTAGAATTCGAGGACCACTATGCACTAATTTGTCGAGATAAATCAGGGTTACGTAGTATTTTTGAGACGAGGAATCAAATATGTTTTCACGTTATAAAAACAAGACATGAATTTAGAGCACAATATTTATTAATAACAAAGATAACAGGAATACGTAGGAGCAGAACTATAAAATTAGCAGAAATATTAATGACTAAAATTATTAATGATCGACATTTGACTTGTCCCTTTCATTGTGTTCTGTCCCTTATTGAACATTGTTTAGAAATGCTTTGTAGTATACTCTGTTGGCTGGATGTATGAATGGTAGATTATTTAGCCGCAGACAGATTGCTCGACCTATGTCACCGTTGACTTGGTATCCACGGGCCTAAATCTACATTATTTCTTACACCATCGAAATTACAAAACAATCGTAGGCCAATGAAAATATCGATAGAGTAATTAGGAAATAGTATAATCTTTTGACTTAGTGCGTTCTTGCACTGAAAGAATTTCCTTTAAAGCACACATTAGCCATACGAGACGAAAATCACAAAAAACTGACATTGACCCTTCTTACACAAATCCACGAAAATAAGTGTTACTCTATTCAGCAATAAACGCCTATCATATTGATCTTCATCGTTCAATAGTTTTAAATGGTACTATTTGAAATAAACTGAAATATCTTTGTATATTATTGCTTACAGAATCTACATTGTTCTACAATTACTCATGTGAATCAAAAATTTCTCTTGTATGTGTTAAATACTGATCATTCATACGCTTTATTGCTCGAATGTTGCCTCTGACAAGTATTTTATTATTTCTCTAGTTTATGCATTTTTCTGGTTGTCACAACAATTATTAAAAATACAACGGAATACTCTAATCGGATGTGTGAAACGCAAAAAAGATAAAACAAATAAGCTAAAATGTACTGAGATACTCTGAAATTTGTTGTACCGCTTTCCAGAATGCTCTTGTTAATACGTTACAGAGTTTCTTGTTAATACGTTAATCGTGTACATTACATACAAATTTATTGCTTTATCGTCGAGATGACAAAGGAAATCTATACAAAAGTCCATATTATACAAAAGGGAAACTTTTCCTCTTCAAAAATGGCTGCCGTTGACCTCTCTCCTCATTCTAGTGCTCTTCAGGTTTGAGAAAGTCATTGATACGCGACAGACAAATAGACTTGTGGAATTACTTTTTGCAGGTTATTCACGGGGTTGTTGGCATATTATTAGACATAATGTATTAAGGTATATTTGTTATGTCTCTTAAACTCTAGGGTGTACTTCAAAACGTGACGTGAATGCATTCTTCTGATTTCCGATACACCACCTTTTATACTTATTTTTAAATATGACTGACTTTTTAAACGTCGTACACTTGTCTGCAATTCAACAAAGTAGTATCAGTAGAAAGAGTCATCTTCATTATTTCTTATCCCAGTAATCTAATGGGATTAATATTTTACTGTATTAATAAATACGGAAATACTTTTAAAACTGTTTAAAGTGTAAAGCGTCTGTGACGCAAGACAGCAAATTTTGAAAAATTTCATTGCTGCAGCCAATGAATTTGTATTTTATATTGTACACGTCTAAGAGTGAAAGTAATGTTATTTTCTCACAGAATGCCGAAAACTGAATTACACAATTTACCTCGCAAGTCGATAGGAGTGTGAAACGACGAGACGTAAATGTTTGTTTTCCTTTCCTACTACGTAAATGGTAAATGTAAAGTATGGAAATCGTGTGGCGGAAATTGCTGAGTGTCAGCCGAAAAAACTTACCATCATTGTTACCCTGGTAACAAAAAGTTGATAAATCTGTTATGTAGGAAATTACATTGTCTAAAACGTTGTGTACTCCGAACCCATGTTTTGTGGGTAACTGATTACGAAAAATTAATTCAGGGCAAAATATCTTTCTCCTGTGCGACTGTGATTAATAGGGATAGCATTTTATGCCCTAAAAATCTTGCAACAAGCTTCTAAAAATATGCATGTGTGACTTACGTTTTTTAAAAATATGTCCTTTGATATGTAACGAAAATTAATAATTGATTTCCTGTGTAAACCTTTCTTGATAAAATTGAGAAGCATGATAAAGAAGCCCGGTAAATGAAGTCCCGGTAAATGAAGTCCCGGTAAATGAAGTCCCGGTAAATGAAGTCCCGGTAAATGAAGTCCCGGTAAATGAAGTCCCGGTAAATGAAGTCCCGGTAAATGAAGTCCCGGTAAATGAAGTCCCGGTAAATGAAATCCCGGTAAATGAAGTCCCGGTAAATGAAGTCCCGGTAAATGAAGTCCCGGTAAATGAAGTCCCGGTAAATAAAGTCCCGGTAAATAAAGTCCCGGTAAATAAAGTCCCGGTAAATAAAGTCCCGGTAAATAAAGTCCCGGTAAATAAAGTCCCGGTAAATAAAGTCCCGGTAAATAAAGTCCCGGTAAATAAAGTACCGGTAAATAAAGTACCGGTAAAGAAAGTACCGGTAAAGAAAGTACCGGTAAAGAAAGTACCGGTA